>BPLS01031367.1:0-12418 GCA_019656275.1 Rhododendron kiyosumense
GGCATCAAAGACAAGAATTCCATCTAACACTTTGAAGAACAAGAGATTGCAGCCTACCTCTAAAAGTTGAGATCTTAAAGCATGGCGTCCGCTGAACCCAAATCATTTTGCAGAAAAGATGTTAACGTTACTCATAAAGTTAATAAAACAAAAAACCAGAGAGAGAGAGAGAGAGAGAGAGAGAGAGAGAGAGAGGATTTCTAGCTAAGTTGCACTAATGAAGATAGAGCAGAGGGTTTAGAATAAGGAAACAAATAGAACCCCATGTTTCATCTGTGAGCCAACTAATGTCTGCGATCCCCAAACAATAAGGCCCATTGAGAGATCCAAATCACAAATCCCCGAATTTTGATTTTTGTGTTAGGGAAGTCGCTTATGGAGATTAAAAAAACGTTGGCCAACCGGGAAAAATGGTGGTAGTTGAGACGGAGCAAGAGGAGAGAACGCAGTAGTGCAGTGATCAAAATAAAATTTTTGTTTTAATTCTTAATCTCATAAAAGGCATGTGTATTAAACCTTCCATTCACTGTGATGGTAGCACTTTACTCCAAAACCAGGAGGAGGTAAGTTGGTCATTTGTAATTGTTAGGAAGGTGAAGTGTTAAAGAGGCAAACCATAGGGAGGCAATCCTCATTTTCCCCAAAAAATTATGCATATTGTTTTGTATCTGTATCCAATGGATGAAATAACCCATACAAAGATAACTTGGACATATGAGAGTACATTGAATGCTAAGAAGTTTCACACACAAGACAGAGAAAAATACCACACACAATTTGGCATGGCATACCTGAGCTTTCCAAGGACAATGCCAGACTTATTAGTTCGGTGGAGACCAATATCTTCGGGAGATATAATTTCATATGTATTTTTATGTTTTAGCATCCCATCCTACAAATGGATAAGGATTAAAGCCAAATTGCTTAGGCCTGGATTAATGGCAGATAGAGAAATAAGCATGACAAACATTGGATACGGAAATGATATGAAGTTTTAACAGCAAATCATGCCAAATTATCAACTGTTTATCGCGAAATAAATCAAAATAATGAACAAACTTTACGAAAACCAAGTACCAATAATGTTTTTAATTGACTTTGATTTTGGAGTCTTATATCAAGAATAGCTGATAAGCACCCAATATTGGGTGCTCCTAGTCCTGTTTATGTTGTTTTAACGTGTGTTTATTTAGCTTTTATAGTGATGTTGCACGTAAGGTTGGTTTTTGTGTGTTTCGGGTAATTCGTATAAATAAGGCGCGTTTGAACGCCAAGGAATGCTCCGGATGCAACCAAATACTCAAGGCCACATGCCACCCTGCTGTGGTGCCCGAAGAGTCATGAAGAGATGGTTTGGAGGTTGCTCAGGTCGCCCAAGAGTTAAGGGAATTGAAGGAGATGTGAGGATTTTTCCAAAACTATTCATTTTCCGACCAGCTGAGGGTAGAATTGTCATATCTTTTGATGTACAAATTGCTTTTGATCTAAACAATTTGGGTTAGAAAGTAGACTCGACGAGCTTTCCAAGGTCCAAGGAACACCCAAATTTGAGTTCTGGAGTGTCCGGAACGAGCCCACGAAGTTCAGCAAAAATCTACCATAACAGTGTGGTATCGATACAAGGATTTTTGCTGTATCGATACCATAAGGAAACAGAGAGATTGGAAGAAGTGCCGTAGGAGCACGGAATCGATACAAGCATTTTGGTCGTGTCGATACGGTGACCTTTTTCTGCAGATTTTTGCTACTTTTTGGACTTTCCATTTATGGAATTCTTTCTACTTTTAGTATGTTTTCTAAATATTCGTGGAGAGAGAAGTGGACGTGTATAAATATCATTCTCTCCACTTTATCTCATAATTTTGGTTTTTATGCTTTTAGTCTTTCAATTTCCTAGAACTCCATAGTTGTTTCTCTTAAGCTTTCTAGTCATTTTCTTCAAGAATTCCTTAAGGTAATCATCATATGTTATTTTATCGTTTGTTAATGTTGTAGCTACCGACTAGATTCTCCTTAATATCAAGTTTATTTTCATTTTCATCGGTTAAAAATGTTTGTCATTTCTAGCTTTATGTTTAATCTTTTTAGCTATGTGTGAGTTGTAGAGATCCGTAAACTTCTTTTAAATTTTAACGTTTTATAAGTGGACAGATTATCGTTTAATGTGAAAATTATAGTTGTGGGTCAATGTGCAGGAGTTTAAAATGTGGGTGTTAGTGTGAAAGGGTGCATGTGTGTATAAGTGTGTGCCAGGGGAAAATAATTCCCATAAACCTCCCCCCCCCCCAATCTCATTCTCTCTCCCGTTCTCTATCGCTCTCGGCTCTCTACCTCTCTCACTCCCTCACCCAAAAAACTCATCTCCAAACTTAAAACCCACAACAATCAACCTCAACACCATCTTCTACTTGCGTATTGGAGCTCGTATCTCGTTGGATAGAGCTCGGTTCGGTGTATCTTGTTCGGTTTGGATTCCGGAAGCTAGGGTTTGCTCAATCTCTCTGGTTTCGGCTTGGATACTTGAGGTAGGAAATTCTACCTCTCTTTATATGTTTTATGAGTGATTTGGTGCATGAAATCGTGCTTGTAAAGTCGTGTTTAAGCATAGATCGAAAATCTGTTGTTGCTGTAAGAATCGTCTGTTTTTCTTGAATTCCTACCGGTAGGCCCGTCCTTTCTACCCGTAGAACGTTGTTGCTTTGCCAGAAAATCAGTTTCCTACCGGTAGGAGCTTTTTCTCTACCGATAGAACAAGTGAGAAATTTTTCGTAACCAGCTCAAACGTATAGCAGCAGCTCAAAAGCTACTCAACTTCTACCGGTAGGTCAAGTGCAAAATCGAAACTTTGGCCTCTCTGTTTTATCGGTAGGTCAAGTGCATACAAAATAAAATTGGAACTTTGGCCTCTCTGTTTTACCGGTAGGTCAAGTGCGTGCAAAATCGGAACTTTGGCCGCTCTGTTTTACCGGCAGGTCAAGTACAAAATCGGAACTTTGGCCTCTCTGTTTTCATTTTCTACCGGTAGGACTTGCTTGCCTACCGGTAGGAGTGTCAGCTGCTTCTTTGAGCTGCTGCAGTATCTTTCAGTTGCTTCCCTATATCTTCCAACGCACATTCTGAAGCCTTTCATCGACTCTAATGGGTTTGTTTTCGCATTCCTTCAAATGTTTTGGAGAGTATTATTCGTTTCTCACTTAGAGTGGTATCCAACGGTCGAGAGTGAACTCGTTGTGTTAAGAAATGAGAACTTGACGTTATTACATATTGAAATATGAATGATACACTCGAATACATCTAGGGATCCAATAAGTAGTATGGCAATTCATTTTCTCTCGACTCGTAGAACCCCTAAGATTCTTTAGCACATGCTTTACGGACTCCAAGTATAGAAATTAGAAGACCGGGCATCTCAGAGTCTAGTTGTGAGTTGATCTGTGGTATGCTTAAAGGGAAGGGCGTGTATTAGTTAATTAGTCGGAGTCTTGATATGGTTGACAATTTGGAACGTTTTGAAATGAAATCAATGTGGTGGATTGGTAGAGTATTTAGAATGCTTGAAGTGAAATCGTTGTCATAAAAGAACTATTTGAGAGGATAGAATATTGTGGGTTTATATATGTATATGGATTAGTACGTTATGTAGGAGGCAGATATGTAAACCAATAAAAAAACATGAACATGTACATCGTGGAGTAATATAGTGGTTAATTGAGTTTTGTGATACAATCAATAGATTGATGATGAAGTTGATTATGAAATGATGACGATTATGGAAAGTGTGAGATGAGACCCAAGTGGTCGTTTTGAGGGAAAAGACTCGGGGTGACCCTGCGCTCGAGGGAATTAGACCCGAGGTGACCCAACTGATTATTACTATTGCGGGAAAAGACTCGGGGTGACCCTACGCTTGAGGGAACTAGACCCGAGGTGACCCCACCGATTATTATTATTGAGGGAATAGACTCGGGGTGACCCTGCGCTCGAGGGAACTAGACCCGAGGTGAACCTAGTGATTATTGAAGGGAAATATCTGATTAAAAGGAAAGGCTTTGCAACAAAGGGTTTTGATGAAAATCAAGGTGGACACGAGAAAGATTGTAGTACCGTACGAATAATGATAAGATGTATATGAATTGATTATAGACAAATGTGAACCAACGTGAGTCTATTAATGTATTTAGTTAAAGAAGTAAACAGCTAGTGACTATGGATGGAAATATCTGATATAAAGGAATTCAAAAGACAACGATAGATTGATTAATACGAGTGAAGTGTTCGTGTAAGTTCTTAGATTCTGATACAGTGCTTCTGTCTCATCTATGGTTCTCTGTTATTCGAAAGTCTGTGTTTTCTCGGCATCTCTCATTACATTTGCATATAGAGTTTGAGTAAACTTTTCTATTAGGTTAGTGTAGCTCAACCTATCATTTTCAGGTATTTTGCAGGTCATTGTCAGGAATGCTTAGAGTGTGGATATACCCTTTTGAAAGCTAACCGAAGGGGGGTTACCTATTCATCTTTGTAAATTTATTTTGAAAGTAATCTTTTGTAACTTAAATTGTAAATCTTTAATTAAGGAGTATTTGTAAACTCTCAACTCTTATAACACCTGTTACCTATGTAAATTTGGGCCGTTGAGCCGATGATGTAATATTTGGAAATCTCTTGGACTTGGGAGTATTACTTTGGGAATAGTATTATTGTAGTCTTTTGGATATCGTACGGATTAATGTGAGGGTTTTCATTATGAAAATCATTTATATTTATGTTGAAAATCGAGGGCATGACATGAGTAGTCATTTGGCTAAGTCTTGGGCTACTCCTTCCTAATGATTTAGGTGGTTATTTGGTTCTCGAATCTTCGGGCTTGAAATCATGGTTTTCGAAATCGAATTAACCTAGTCATTTTGGTCTAAGCGAAGGATGTTAACTCCTTGGTATCTCGCTTAGTCAAACGGTCTTGGCAACGACATATTATGGGCTTGTGGCCTCCTACGTATTAGATACAATAGCAAAAATAGGTTAGTTTAGTTCCAATTAATCACATCTTTTGTTAAACGTAGTCGTTAAAGCTATCTTCCGTGCTGAGCACACGGTCGTGACTCTCGTTTGAGTTATAATTGAGAACCGGTAACGGCCTTTGTCGAGGGATATACGATCCCTAGACTTGCCTTTTTTAGTTTATAAAGTTCATTTTCTAGTCTTTTTAATTAGCATTTTCTCCGTTTAAAGCAAAACCTAGTTGGCCGTTTTAAACGCTAAAATCCACCGTATAAAACCTACAATCTAAACTAGCTATATTTCAATTCTCTATGGGTACAATCCCGGACTTCCGGATATTATGCTTTCAATGATCTAGTCCTACGCTTGGGGTTTTCAACCTTATTCAAAGGCGAGGTTGAGGTGTTAAGCATTTTTTGCACCGTTGCCGGGGAATTCTTAATATAGCTTATTTGGAGGATCGACAAACCACTGTAAGTACTCTGTTTATTTTTCCTTTGTGTAAGTTGTACTCAACTTAGCGGATACCTTTAACCGAGCCCCCAATTCGACTTGAGGTGTAACAAAGCTAGATTGAACATCAATTGCCTTTTTGCTGCTTTTTATCTATATAATGTGGTGGTGACTTAACCCCATGGAATTGTTTTGAGAGAGGTGGCGGCATAGCCCCTTTAGCCTATTTACTTCAGGTCTTATCTATCTAATAGCATGGGGGCGACAAATGGGGAAATAGTCCCCATGACTATGTGGGAATACTTTTATCCCAATCATGCTTATCCATCTTCTCGCATGGTTGCCCCCACCGCTCCTACCGTCAATGTATTAGGATGCAAATGAAAATTTTCAATTTGTTGCCCCGCTTCCATGGCATGGATCACGAACACCCTTACAAACATGTTACGGCTTTCTAGAGCAAACTTGGAACCATTGGTGCCATTATGAAATCAGAGGTCGCGTGGATGAATTTATTTTCTCTCTCTTTAAGGGATAATGCCAAACTTGGCTCAATTCCTTGAACCCTCAATCTGTGCTGACTTAGGTTGATTTGCTAAATGAATTCTACAAAGAGTTCATTCCCATGTATTATACAGGGGTTTTCAAGCACCAAATTCAAACTTTTGCTGAAAGAGAGAATGAATCATTGTATGTATGTTGGGAAAGATATAAGGATTTGCTCAATGCGGTCCCAAATCATGGCTTTGAAAATTTTCAAATTACTAACTATTTTTTTAACGGATTTTCTCAAAAGAGTCATGCTTTCATAGATGTATTGTGCGATGGGAAACTTTTTAAAAAAGAACCCGCTCACACCTTAGATTTCTTTGATCGTTTGGCCACAATTTTACAATCTCAGGTTTATGCTCAACATTGTCAAGAGTCCAACTCAAATGCCATGGAAGAGGGAATTGAGCCACATAGCTTTGTTGAAAATGTTAGTTTAGATTGTGATAGCTCCTCAGAGTTTGCATGGAGTGATAAGCCTATTGATGAAACTGAGGTCCAGAGTTCTCCTCTTAAGGATCCCCCTCTTTGTGATGATCCGGAGGAGAAATGCCTCACCGCTAAGGTTGTCTCTTTCGATCTCCCGTATCTTGATCCTTCCCCGGAGGAATTACTCCTTGCTCACGAGATGAACATGCTTGACGCGTCGGGCGTCTACTATGAAGATTCGTTGGCAAAACCCCTCACCGCTAAGGAAATGGATGCCGAAGTGGATTACTTGTATTCGTTGTTGGCTAAACACTTAAATAGGATGCTTATGATCCAATATTAGAAGAGTTGGAACCCACGGAAGCTACAATTGTCCTTTCGAATTCTCCGTGCCTTGATCTTCTCACCGCTAAAGAAATGGATGGCGAGGTAGATTCCTTATTCTCTTTGTTAGAAAAACAAGATGCATGTGGGCCTAATTTTGAGAAGTTACCAATCATAGAACTAATTGATTTTCTTGGTGTTGAGGAAGTTAACTTGGTTTACAATCCTCTTATAGTAGAATTTCTCAACAGTCTGAAAATTGATTTTGTTTGGGTTATGCACTTGGTGGAACTTAAGTTTTTAAAACGAATTCGGCAAATGCGCTACTCAAAGTATCTATTTTTGTGGCATGGTCAGATTCAATTTTCAAGACAGAGTGTGGAGTGCAGTGCTGTTTTCATTTTATTAGCTCTCGTTGGCATAATAAATGTTTGGAGCTCGCATTTGGTTGAACGTACATAAACTCTTTCTTTCTCTATCTCTTTTCTTTTCCTCTTTCGACGGTCTAGTATAGCCACATGTGTCTTACCTCTTCGGTGCGACATGGGAAGAAAAGTATGACTCATAAGATTGCGTGAAAATCGGGTGATGTTTTTAATGTTTCCTTTGTATATATGTTTGTTTGGCGCCCGGATAACACGAGCCGGGCGGTTCTAATGTCATTTATCTCTTAATAGGTAGTTCGAGCTTAAGTTTTTTGCAGGGTGTACGTACTACCACACTAGCCTTGGTGGATTGGGTCTAAAGTCGGAGTGAATGAGGCGTTCAGGAGCCCTAAGCATAGGTGTGATTACATGTCGCAGTTGTTAGTCCGGTGTGATTACATGTCGCAGTTGTTAGTCCGATAAAACTTTGACCATGGCCCTGCGTGACTAGCTGTGGTTCCGTTGGAAAAATCGAAGGAGTCGACCTTGGAAGCCGTTCGAATGACGAAAGGAGACGGTAATGCAAAAGCCTCCAACTTGGTCGAGGTATACAAGGGTTGACATTTCCCCGGAGGTACAATCTTTTGTTCTTTTCTCTCAATACTATGTTTTTCATGCTATGAGAACATAGCATCGTTTAGGTTGGGGAGAGGGAGATATATATATATATATATATATATATATATATGTTTTTGAGACTTGTCTCTTTTGTTTTCTTTAAAATTTTAAAAATTTGAAAACTTTTGCTCTTACTTGCAATCCTCCCTTGTTAGTAGTGATTTCGCTTGCTTGATACTTTAATTATGCTCAATCGCGCAAATAATGGCAAGAGTCGTGTATCCCATTGAATTTGGTTATGTGTTTGAATCTATGTCACATGCATATAAATGAACATATATTGATGAACAAGTTCAGCCTAAAAGTTAAGTCAAGTAGTGTGCATTGCTAGAGTGGAGATTCGTTTCTTAAGCATCCCATGCTTTTTGTTTTCATTTGCTTTGCGTAAATAATATCTTTTGCTCATGCTTGAGTAGTGTATATATCTTTCATGCATCTTATTAGAGTTGTTGGCGTACTTAAGAAGTGATTTTCAAGGCATTTTTGCTTGATTAAACCACATAAAAGTCACATTGTCCTTATTTTGAACCATAGTTTGAGTCTCTTCCGCTGCTCAAATCTAGGTAACCGGATGTTCGGAGGGTTGTGTGTCTATAGTTTTCAATGTTTCAAGGAGGTTTGGGGGTGATGTGAATGTGATAGAAATGGTCGGGATGTAAAAAGTCGAAGAATTGGTATATGATTTCCTATCTCTCCTCTCCCACTACAAAAGCTAAACCCACCTTTCTCACACCCCTTTTTACTTTCAAGCTCTCAAAATTGGCCACTCAATCTCTCTACTACAAATCTCAATTCAAATGACCCTATTCCTCAAAGAAAAATCAAAGAAATGATATGAAAGAGCAAAATTGGTTTCGAAATAGGGTTGAGTACTATAATGAGAGGATTGGTGTGACCTCCGGGCTAGCATACATTTTGAATGAGGAAGAGATAGATAAGGAGGAGATCCTCGATGCTTAATACCACGAGGAGCCAGATGAGGATGCTGACTATGTGTGGTAGAGTCGGTGGTAGTAGTTTTAGGAGAACTTTTCTAGTAGTTGTTTTTTTGTTTCTTTTTCATAATTTGGTTTGGTCTTTGGCCAATATGTGGCCATGCCTAGGGTAGTTTAGGGTCGGTAGTGGCCAATGGTAGATGAACCATGCAAGTATATGGCCTCTACATTTTTGTAGTCCCTTTCTCTTTGTATCCAAGATTGTTATAAGCTAATAAAGTCCTCCGTTGATATTTTGTACACTAGTTAACTTCGTTTGATGCATAATTGATATTTATTGCTTTTTGAGTATGATTTGTCCCTTGTCGTGCATAGTTGTCAATTAATAGCTTTTCGTTCTTTTTTAGCGCTCTTTTGATAGCATGCGTAGCTTTTTGTCTCTGGCTATTGCATTTACTCGTTGGCGCTTGTCATGGGATATATCTTGTATCTCACTGTGTGAAAAGTCGAATAAGAGCATATCCTTGTGAGTTTTAGAGTTGAAACTCGATGTGGTACATGTGTGCTTGACTGCTCTAATATGGCATAGTTTGTTCATTTTAGTTCATGGCATGTTTGTGCGTGGATTGCATATGATCGAATTTTAAGGGGTGTTTTTGGACTCTTGCCTAGTTGTAGTAGTTAAGCATAATTTTTGTACCTTGATTCTTGGAAGGATTGCATAGTTTAATTAAATACGTTTTGTTTTAGTTTGCTAGGGACTAGCAAAGTTCAAGTTGGTGGGTGTGATGAGCACCCAATATTGTAAATATTTGGTGCGCCTAGTCCCGTTTATGTTGTTTTAACTTGCATTTATTTAGCTTTTATAGTAATATTGCACGTAAGGTAAGTTTTTGTGTGTTTCAGGGAATTCGTATAAATAAGGCGCGTTTGAACGCTAAGGAATGCTCCGGATATGACAAAGTACTCAAGGCCACGTGCCACCCTGTTGTGGTGCCCAAAGAATTATGAAGAGATGGTTTGGAGGTTGCTCGGGTCGCCCAAGGGTAAAAGGAATTGAAGGAGATGTGAGGATTTTCCCAAAACTATTCATTTTTCGACCAGCTGAGGGTAGAATTGTTATATTTTTTGATGTACAAATTACTTTTGATCCAAACCAATTGGGCTAGAAAGTAGACTCGATGTGCTTTCCAACGGCCTAAGGAACACCTAAATTCAAGTTCGGGAGTATTCGGAGCGAGCCCATGAAGTTCAACAAAAATCTGCCATAACAGCATGGTATCGATACAAGCATTTTTGTTGTATCAATACCATAAGGAAACAGAGAGATTGGAAGAAGTGCTGTAGCAGCACGGTATCGATACAAGCATTTTGGCCGTATCAATACGGTAACCTTTTTCTGCAGATTTTTGCTACTTTTTGGACTTTTCATATATGGAATTCTTTCTACTTTTAGTATGTTTCTGATATTCGTGGAGAAAGAAGTGGACATGTATAAATACCCTTCTTTCCACTTTATCTCATAATTTTTTTTGTATGCTTTTAGTCTTTCAATTTCCTAGAACTCCATAGTTGTTTCTCTCAAACTTTCTAGTCATTTTCTTCAAGAATTCCTTAAGGTAATCGTCGTATGTTATTTTCTTGTTTGTTAATATTGTAGCTACGGACTAGATTTTCCTTAATATCAAGTTTATTTTCATTTTCATCGGTTAAATATGTTTGTCATTTCTAGCTTTATGCTTAATCTTTTTAGCTATGTGTGAGTAGTCATTTGGCTAAGTCTTGGGCTACTCTTTTCCAATGACTTAGGTGGTTATTTGGTTCTCGAATCTTTGGGCTTAAAATCATGATTTTCGGAATCGAATCAACCTAGTCATTTTGGTCTAAGCGAGGGGTTTTAACTCCTTGGTATATCGCTTAGTCAAGCGGTCTTGACAAGCGACATATTAAGGGCTCATGGCCTCCTATGTGTTAGATACATTAGCAAAAATAGGTTAGTTTAGTTCCAATTAATCACATCTTTTGTTAAACGTAGTCGTTAAAGCTATCTTCCGGGCATGAGCACGCGTTCGTGACTCTCGTTTGAGTTATAATTGAGAACCGGTAACGGCCTTTGTCGAGGAATAGACGATCCCTAGATTTGCCTCTTTTAATATATAAAGTTCATTTCTAGTCTTTTGAATTAGCATTTACTCCATTTAAAGCAAAACCTAGATGGCCGTCTTAAATGCCGAATTCCACCGTATAAAACCTACAATCCAAACTAGCTATATTTCGATTCTCTGTTGGTATGATCCCGAACTTCCGGATATTATACTTTCAACTATCTAATCCTACGCTTAGGGTTTTCAACCTTATTCAAAGGTGAGGTTATGGTGTTAAGCAATAGTCGTGAAATTTTCTCAAGGGCTGCAAGAGATATGCGTTCATGTACGTGCTACATAGGTCAAATCTATTAAAATACCACCAGAAGAGTGTTGTGACTGCTCACGTTTGTAACACTACAAGAAAAATTCAATTGGGTGACGAATGAAAATCGTCATAAATTGCATATTTTCATCACAAATAATATAGGTGACGAAAAAAATTTGTTGACTAAAGGTTGTCGAGGATTCTTACTTGATGACGAAATCTATTTTTCGTCACCTATAGTGCCTTTTGATGACGAAATATTTCGTCTCCAAAAAGTGAATAATTGGTGACAAAAAATTTTTCCTCGTTTATTGTACTTTTGACGACGAAAAAATTCGTCACCAATGGGTCACATCAGTGACGAAAATTTTTGTAACCAATATAAGAAATTGGTGACGAAATTTTTCGTTGCAAAAGATGTCTTCATATGTGAATAGAAATCCTTCTTTTTTGCTCATGCTGGGCTTTGAACCTGAGTCCTTTGAGTTTTTCACGCAAGCTCCAACCAACTGCACTACACACACTTTTTAGTAAATATTTGAAATATCTAATATATAACACATAAGTTTAACATGAAAATATATTTCGAATGTAATTTTGAACATTTAAACATTAAAATTAGCAATTTGATAAACATGAAAGTTGTAGGCAATTGAGTTATTGTTCAAACCCAATTTGAATTATCTCAATCGGAGATTTTAGTAAAGAGTTAAGTCCGAAATACATTTAGTGACAAAGCACAATTCATAAATTTCGTCGCTGAAAGCATTAAAATGGTGACGAAAAAAATATTTCGTCCCTAAAATGCTCTCATTTAGCAACAAAATATATTTTTGTCACCAAATGATTATCTTTGGCAATAAAAAATAAATTCGTCACCTTTTTTAAGCTTTCAGCGACGAAATATATATTTTGTCACCAAATGGGTACCTTTGGTGACAAAAATATTTTTTTCGTCACTAAACATGTATAATTGGTGACGAAATTTTTTCGTCACGAACGTTGTCAAAATAGTGACGAATTTATATTTTCGTCACCAAATATACTCATTTAGTGACAAAATTAAATTTCGTCGCTATATTTTCGTCACCAATTTTCATTTTTCTTATAGTGTAAAAAAAGGTACACAAGAAAAAATTATTAAATGAGACACAAAAGCTAAGAACCTAAATGGTGAAGATGTCAATTGTTAGAAAGCAACTGCTTCTAGAACAGAAAGCACAAAATCAAGCAGCATTAAGTTATGCAAATGTAAACCATGACAATGAAACA
>BPLS01031368.1:0-20178 GCA_019656275.1 Rhododendron kiyosumense
TATGATTTTCCTGCTAAGAAACAACCCACCACCACCTAAACAAGGCACCATTAGACCACATCACTGCACAATGGATGGAAGGACATGGATACGTAAATTGAAGAGAAAAAAATGGCTTCTTTTAGGAAGTGTAAGGTCCGCTGGATTTAATTTGGCAACCACTAAAATAGTCATTCCATGGTCTCCCCATAGAATAGCCATTCATCTATATTGGTGAATCAAGATTTTGTTTGTAAAGTACACCCTCATTTTTTAATATTACAAACGTGGGAATGAGCGTCCTGAGGGAATGAGTATTCCATTCCAGTGCACTAAATACAGCCTTGTTGCTTGTTCTCTTTAAGAGGACTTTTGGTTAAGTGTGTTACAATCTGGCTTTGCAGGTTACTCCAAATGCCCATTTTCAGAATGATCTGGGTTTGGATAGCTTAGATGCAGTAGAGGTCGTGATGGCACTTGAAGAAGAGTTTGGTTTTGAGATTCCGGATAATGAAGCAGACAAGATCAACTCCATCAGCCTTGCTGTTGACTTCATTTCATCTCATCCCCAGGCGAAATAAATGCATTTCTCCACCTTCCCTGTGAGGAACTAGCTTTGTTCTTTTGCATCTCCTTCGGGTATCAAATCCTGTATTGTTTTTTTGGAATTTTAGTTGATATGGATTCATTCCAAGTTCTTGCATAATTCCAGTTGATGGAAGCTACTAGAGTTTACTGAGTTGTGTTTCATATGCCGCGACTGTTGGCTGCAGAAAAGATGGTTCTTTTCTGGTTCAAATCTAAGATTTTGTCTTTTGATCCTGTGTTTTAATCTTGGGCTTGTGAAGAAAAGGATAAGTTGGGGATGGAAATTCAGAGGAAAAAGAGAACATGATTAGCTACAGCAGTGGCAAACAGTACTCGCAATACATTATAGCCAGTATTCTGAAAAACCTGGAATTGTAGTCACCCTCAAGAAGGCCGTAACAGATTTCTTGTGTCTTTGACAAGTCATTGACTCTGCTTGCTGTTGTCCAGACGCATAGCTACATGTTTTTACAATTTCCAGGGACAAAGCTGATCGAAAACCAGAACCACCACTTACAACAGAAACCTACTAAAGAAACCGATCCCCAAGCCTCGCTTCCAAGTTTCATCAATTCCCGTAGTGTCCATAGTAGATGAACTCTTTTTCCAGGGTGCCATATCACGTATTCAGTAATACTAGGGCTCCGTTTGTTTGACCATAAAATGTTTTTGTGTAAAATGTTTTACCCATTTTTCATTGTTTGGTTGCACAAAACTTGTAGTAAAATGTTTTCCATCAATTGCGGTAAAATAACTTACCGGCAAAAACTCCATAAGTTAATTTACCGTTTCGATGGTCGGCCCTCGGAACCCAGCAGAGCAGTTATTAACCAACCAAATTCGTTCCCCTCCCTCACATGAATTACGACCTCTCTCTCATCCACGTGCACTTCTTCACCTGAAGCCAATTTTAGATAAATTACTGTATTTGTCTTCTTTGTGTGGCCCATCATGACTCTCTCTCTCTCTCTCTCTCTCTCTCATGTGTACGATGTATATTCTTATATACACCCACATATATCCTTTACTAGAGAATATAAATTAAAAAAAATAGTACTCCAAATTCTACCATTAATCGACTGGGGTAAATATAATTGCATTAGAAAAGTATTTTAGTACTACCAACCAAACATTGGAAAACAAAAACGGAAATTTTATTTTTCAAAAAAATATTTTACATGAAAAATATTTTCCGGCGTTAATATTTTACGTAGAAACAAACGGAGCCTAGAACTATCAAGGAGATTTTTTCTGAAGGAGTCTGCTGTCCCATTCTTTTGGATGGTGTCAAACACCTAAAAGGGTTTGATCAATATCTTACTTTCTAGTGGAACTTTTTGGGACAATTTAGGACTGCTGGTGATTGGTATTGGGACGATTTAGGACTTCTAGTGGGACTTAGATCGAAACAGTAATATAGATTTCAGACATATATAATGTTCATCAACATTTCAATGTGAGCACTGCCGGAGGTAGTTGCCAAGATGGCAAGTGGTGTGAGGGTGAAACTCCCCCAAGCACACAGTTGGGAGTTCGAATCCCGGTTTCAAGGATTAATCCTCATGAACCATATGCTATGTATTGGACATCATTTGTTCAACTTGCGAGCTGTGGAGATGGACTACCCTCCCATGGATAGTGGTCACTCCGAAAGGATGCCCCAATGAGCTTGGCTCCTTTTATGGGTAGTACTGGTTCACTGGCTGAACATGAACATGCTATGACGGTAGGGAGCCCCTTGAGTCAGTTGACCCTTTTGGATCAATGTCACTCGACATTTATTTCCCCCGATATGTAATCACTTTGTTTGGTTCTCCCTTCAGAAATAATTTCTCCAAATTTTTTAACTGTTTTGTCATCCTTGTTTTTTCGTATTTAGTGATTTTTTGCTAATTTTTTTACTTTTTGGATGTACATAGCGTACCTCTATTCAAAAAGTAAAAGAGTTTGTTAAAATGTTAAAAAAATTTACTAAAGATGAAAAAATACGCAAACTTATAGAACATTTTTTATCTAAAAAATAAATCTTAAAACTGCAAACCAAACACAGTGAATGTATAGGTGCTGAATTGCGGACGATTTTTTAGCTGAGCCGCCCTTGCAGTGCTGAATGGTCCAGGATATTCCAATGGCAGGACTCATTGCATCTCTAAAGCCTCCACACTTGACCAACATATGCTTCCAAACCAAATATGAATTTGCAATCCGAGGAAAAAGAGATGTCTGTGAGACTCCACACCAACTGGACATAAGCATACAACCCTTGTTAGAACTTAGATGTGACCCTTACCTTTGACAGTTTTATGTATCGTGTATGGTTCCATGAAAAGCCATACACTGAACAAAAACATTCCAAAATCATTTTAGGTCGATAATTATCTCCTCAACATGCAAATATGTTTGAAATTGATGGTTAGCTGATGATATGAACAAGGGGTCCCATAAGTGCGCCAATGCACTATGGGGGTGTGTGCATTTCGGTAGACTTCATTGAATCATTGGCATCTTATCATTATCATCTTAGTTGTTCTTTGTTGGGATTGCTGGACACTATAGGTGTATTTAAAATCAAGTTAATTGGACATTGATAACCACATGATCAAGATATACGTGTCTTATATTTGTTTTGAACGTATACTGACCATCCTTTTTTGTTTACTCCCTCTGTTAGAAATTGCTCACCCCTTGCGTGCAATTTTCAGATAAAAAAATAAAGTACTTTCGCGCGTTAATTTTTTGAGTGTATTTACACTAAATTAAAGTACTTCATGAGATCTTTAATATGGTGCAAAGAAATTCAGAAAATTTATTCTTGGAAGTATTTTATTTTATTTATCTCAAAATTGCAAGACTTTTCATAGGAGTTCAACAATGTGGTATAGAGAGAGTATCAAATGTTCGCCGACCAAGGGTTGACAATAGATCAATTTAACTTTATTTCCTAAATTATTTGCTCGACGAATTCTACAGGTAGAATGGTTCGAATTATAATACTGAGGTCTCGATAAAGCGTACTGAGCCACACCACAGGACCTCTTGTCCTTTCCTTGATAATAAAGGCTGTTATTTTCTAAAGGGGATGGTGCAATTTCAACCTGGACAATTTGAATTTGATGTGGAATTTGTCCTAGGCCTTTAGTACGTTTCTAATGGATTCTATTTTTTCACAGTGATAACGTTGGTGGGTTAGTGTATAACAAACAGGCAATATTGTTCCATTAACTTGAATCTGAGACCTCTTCCTTTCGTACTAGTCTCCCCTCCGTGACCAAAAAAAAGAAAGAAAGGAAAAGTCATCTAAGGGAAGAACAAGCACATCTAGGTGGGGACATTCAAACTTCGAACTCTTGACGTCCTAATATGAGTTTTGGCCCACAGTTGGCTGGCAGTGTCTTCTAAATGGACTTTTGGTAGAATTCCTTCATACATAGTTAAAATGATCCGTCTATTAGAATTCTAGTTCTATCAAAGCTATCTTAATTGGCCAGAATTCTCGCACCTTATTAGAAGGTTTTGGGGTTTGAGTCTTTTTTCCTGCTTGGAGGTTTAGGCCCTGTTCTGTTAAGGTTCTTATTTTTTAAGTATTTATTTTCTCCTTTACGAGACATGATATTCTCTTGAAATACATCACCTTTAATCCCTTAGCGAAACAGAGCCTTAAATCTTTTTATTTTAGAGTTGTAATTGTAGTAGTTGGGCTTATTATTGTGCTTATGAAATACATTGTTGGACTTAACTTCATATTATTTGAAACATTCAGTTAACTAAATTATCCCAGATCTGGATCCTCTCCCGTTCATGTTTTGAACCGGAGCAGACAGTTCTAATCGTGCCCGTTTATTTGTTGCAATCAATGGTTTGGATGTATTTTTAAACTTTGACTGGTAAGAGTTTATGAGAAAATCGATCTGAGCCATTGAATCTAGGGAAAATGACAGCAAAGGATATGTTTTGATAATTAATACCCGTTAAGGACAAGCTAAGAACATTTGTTAATGCTGAAAATGTTTTTGGCAGGTATTAATTATCAAAACACGTTATTGACCGTTATTTTCCCTTGAATCTACCAATGGACAGTCACGATCATAACTGTCTCTTCTAGTCTAGAACATGAACCGTTGAGGATCTGAATCCAATTATCCCGAACTTACACCTAATGATACAATAAGAATTCTAATGCTATCATTAAAAGTACTCCGTATTCACTAGTACTCCATTTATTAAAAGATTAGTGGAATGGCCCTTGTGGCATTTGCTCCACACTTTCCCTTTGTGGAGGCCAAGGCTCCGGAGAAGACCGAGGAGAAGA
The DNA here is from genome assembly GCA_019656275.1 of Rhododendron kiyosumense. NCBI lineage: Eukaryota > Viridiplantae > Streptophyta > Magnoliopsida > Ericales > Ericaceae > Rhododendron > Rhododendron kiyosumense. The sequence goes on from BPLS01031368.1 coordinate 4,877, forward strand.
CTTTGAAGAAGCAAATGAAAGTCATCGTCAACACAGAAGAAAAAGACAACCGCCCACCCCCCCCCGCGCCCAGGCCACGGGAAATTCCATTCGCACCCCTCGCATTTTTTCAAAATTCACACCGAATTTGAGATTTATCATAAATTCTAAAAATAACCAATGTCGCCTCCAAATCAAGAACTCTAGCCACAGCTTGCCAGCATCTCCAACTGTTACTAGTTACTACTGCCAACACTACCGCCAACACTAGAGCCACCCTCACTTCATCCTTTCGGTTGCCGCCCTCTCCCACCCTTTCCCACCAAGGGATGACAATTACACCTGTACCCATCGGTAACCAATCTAAGAGGGTTGATGATAACAATATTTCACTTTTCTCGTCCACAAACAAAAACAATCTTTCATACCTCCATATCCATCTCCCTAGGAACATTCTTTGGGCATCCAATTCCCGCTCTTAACGAAAATTAGAGCTCCTAGTGTGTATTGCGTAAAGGGATGAATACTGGGGAAAAATAGACAAAATTATCAATTGCTATGCTCAGTGTGGGAATTGAGAAAATAAGAGGGTGCAAATACAAATTTACCCATTCATTAAAATAACATCATTACTTTTCTTGCCCCATGCGTGGGGTTTGGTTCATGTTTCACATCTTTAAAGTAAATTAGAACTAAAAGCATTTAGGTAGTCAAAATAATTAAATTAGATTGTTTGACCAAATATCGAAACGTGATTTTAGCTTCTTTCTGTAATTGATAATGCTATGCAATCTCGGGTTGAGCAGAAGATTGCTTTGTGAGCATTATGCTGTTTTCTTGCTCCTATAAGTCTCGTATTATTTTTAAGATTAATGAATTTTTTTTTTCTGTTCAAAAAAAGATAATGCTATGCAAACAAACAAAACTTAGACAAATTATGAGAATAATAATAACTAATTATGAAAGTGCTAAAACCTAGTATTTGAATTTGAACGTCAAAGATACACACTCCTTGAATCTTTTAAAGGTCGTATTGTTTGCATAGAAATTCATAACGTTAGTATAACAAGCATATCTTTGTACGTAAATATATAGCATCCGTATAAAATGAATGTCGCATTTACACAAAAATGTTATAAATTTTTGAAATTCAAGGGGTGAACATCATATATATATTCAAATATAAATTGTATATTCTAACATTTCTTCAAAATTTAATTCGTTGGTTCTGTATTAAAAGGTATTAGGACTTAGGAGTACCACACAAAAACATTCCCATTAGCAGTTTACCAAGATATCCACAAGAACCACTTGGAAAGCGAAATTATTCCCCCATAAAATACGAAATTGACTTCATTGACTTGACTTCGGGGAAAGAAAAATTACAAAATAAGGATAAAATGTGGAGAAGATACCAAACGTATGTGCTACCATACGTCCTCCACTTGCACTTTCAATTTTTGTTTTGTGTATTTAATTCTCTTTCTTCGCTCGTGTTCCCAATCTTTGCACTTTAAAGTATTGAAATGTTTTTGAAATATTTTCTGCTCGCGCTCGCATTACCGCTCTTGTACGCACATGTCACACTACCCACTAGTTGGCAGAGACGCGGAAGTGGAGCAAGTGAGTCTGACTAGAGGTCCCCACAGAATGCGAAGGAGTAGCGCCTATTGGTCAGTGCAACGTTCAATGCTTCTCTCATTGGACAAAACATTAAAAAGTCCACCAAACCACTCTGCCAGTGGCTGCTAATGTAATTAAGACCCGATTCCGCTACGATTTTTATTTTTAATTACTTATTTTTTATTTTCCAAACAGATCATCTAGATGTTAAAAATTAAGTACTTATTTAAAATATAAATATTTATTTTAGTTAGTGGAATACAAATGGCAATACACATGCAAATTTGATATCACATACGGTTTTCTAATTGGGCAACTTTTACTTACACCCCCCATGGTTTGGTCAATTTTGTGGATGAACCCCCCAAACTTTATTTTGTAGCACATAAATCCCTTGTGGTGTGTGTACTATGTGCAGGGTCAAATTTTCCATTAAAACTAACGGAAAATGGAGGATCTTCAGTAGCTTTTAAGATTAGCACAATCAGAGTCTCTGCCAAGAATTTCTTCAATGATTAGAGGATTTTGAATTATTAGAGGATTTGAAAGTTTGTCTTCCTATATAATTTTAGTCTTGAGTTTGCAAAGAATTTTGCTTATCAATAACAAAGGTTGTGGTAAAAACAAAGAGGAGGGAGAGAAAAATGGTAATATGTATAAATTTAAGAACTTTGGGAGGGCAATTGCCTTAAAAAAAATAGATTATTCTGTATTAGGTATGTAAAACGAGGGGAGCCAAGCCGAGTTTTGGAGTGTTCGAGCTCGAGCTCGGCTCATTTCTAATAAAGCCAAGCCTAATTTGTTTATTTAACGAGCCTAACTCATACAATCGAGCCGAGCTTTATAGTGTTGAGCGCGACTTGTTTGCTAAACGAGTCTAAAACTCGAGCTCGAGCTACTCGCATGCATCTTGATTCGTTTGCTGCCCTATTCTCTATGTAGGCACTTGGGTTCCATGTTCTGTGAAATGTTAACTTTAACGGAAAACTTTTAAGTGACCACATACTTCACAAATCATATGGAAGTCATGTGCTACAAAATGAAGTTTACGGGTCCATCCGCACATTGATCAAACCCTAGGGCCTAAGTGAAGTTGCCCTGTAAAATTCCCTATAAAAGTGGCCCAACCAAACCTATTCCTACTGGTCGTTTCAGTCGGACGAGCTCTCTACTGGTCTGCCGCTAATGGCGGAACTTGCTCGAACACCATTTCCACTTCCACTTCTCCTCCTTCTACTCCTAGTTCATTCCTCGCTCTCTGAAATCATTTTCGAAGAGCGTTTTGAAGGTAAACTCTTGTTTGCACTTTTTGATTCATTCGATCTTCATGTTTCTGTTTGTTTCCTCGGTAAGGGTAAATATAAATGAATTACTCTAAAAATAAGAAGTCTGAATTCCAGCCCTTTTGCGTTTTTGTGGTGCATCAATCAGTTCATTGCCTTGAGATAAATAAAAAAAAAAACAGTTCAGTGCCCTTTTTATAATCTAGTTTCCTGGATTTAAGTGTGGGACCATCTCTAGCCTTACCCTCAAACTTTTGCTCAAAATACTAAGCATAGATTTGAGCAGGAGTAACTCTTTTAGTTGTTTTCTTGCTCTGTATATCAGGCAGAAAATTTATAGTCAACTGGTTCCAAGTAGGAGATTGGAGTGTTCAAGACTTGGATCTTCTGTGTATTACCCTTTCCCCACTTTGATTCGTTTGGTTGGGTTTCAATCTTGGACATATTTAGGGCTAATAAACTAGCCGAACAGTTGAACAGTTCATTGTTCAATCTTGGTTTGAAAACTTAATCAGCTTTAAAAACATGTTTGGGATTGGCTTGTTTGTGAGACAAATCGGTCTCAAATGCGTTTTAACCGAGCTGAATACGAACCGATCTCGAGTAGCATGAATTTTTTAGAATTATTTGTGGAACGAGCTGAGCGGTAGTTTGTTCAAGTTTGGTTCGAAAGCTTAATGAGCTTTAGAAAGATGTTCAAGCTTGGTTTGTCGGTTTGTCCATGTAACAAACCGATCTCAAATGAGCTTTTAATGAGTGAAAACGAGCTCGAACTCGAGCGGTTTGGTTCGTTTATCAGCCCTAGATGTATGTGCTTGATTTCTCAGACAAAGAGAAATAGATCAAACTAATGTACCGGTTGGTATTGACTTATTGTCTTTGCAAAACGCCCAGACAGCCAGAACTTTTGAAGTCAAGCTTTTTCCTAGGAAATAATACTAAAAAAGAGTAAAAGATGGAGTGTTGAATCTGTTTGTTACCCTTCTCCATTTGATGCCATTTTCCTAGGGTTTCAATGTTGGATTCCATCTTTTCCGTAGAAAGGGTGGGGTGGGGGGAACTCTCCCATACTTTGTTATTTGCTTTGTATGTTGCTAAATAGGGCAGGATATTCTCAGTGGAGTGTCCAATTTGTTTATTACCCTTTTCGGTTGTGGTCTATCCTGTCCTTTTTGTTTATTTGGGTATTCGGTCTTAATGAATCTGTTTGTTTCCCATGTAAGCTAAAGCAATTACAAGACTGAAACTAGGGGCAAAACCAGGATTTTGTTCATGGGGGTGCCAAGCCAAAGTTCTTTCCACTCCACTCTGCAGATCTCCTGTTCTATTGAATGCAAAATATGAGTGCCGTTATCATGCGAACCTTATACAGTACTAGAAAAGGGATTAAACACCCAAAATTCACAGTATGCCACCTCTGTTGTACTGGCATTAGATTTTATTTGTTGTTAACTGCAACTATACTTGAGTACCTTCAATTTTTGTCACTTAATCTACAGATGGATAAAAAGTAAAAGAGCCAATATTTTTTTGGTGAGATCGGTCACAAGTGACTATTTTAGGAAAAGAATCGATAGATCAAAGGACTGAATACAAATTTCTAATTAAGGGTGCCAGTTGGGGGCTCTCTAATTAAGGGGGTGCCACAATCATATATTGGTGAGTTGGCTGAACAGTTTCCACTAAAGATACAAGCATGAATGGACCATGTGATAGGGTGGTTCCGCTACTGACTGAAACTAATTTTTTCTGTTCCTATGTTTCTAAAGAACCATATTCGTATATAAGCTTTTCATGGGCTTTCCCTGGAACCAAACTGAGAATGGTGAATATTGTCGTAAATTGCTTTGTTGTCTTCACCTAATTCTTTCTCCTTTGGATGAGATCAAATTATCCATTATTCTTTTTTGTCTAGAATTCTCCCCTATATCAAAGGCAAATATTTCGGTGGAGTGTACATATTTTTCTTGTTATTATTGGAAAATACTCTTGAGAGTTAGACCTATTGGGAAAGCGTGAAAAATGGGAGAAATTAGCTAAGCTGCTACATTTTGAAATGCAGTTTTTTAACCTCTGAACTATCTCCTTTCTAGAGATAAGACTCTTGCCAGAAGAATAGGGGCCTGATAATTCATTCTTCTGCTGTAGCTTGTTACTTGATTATTCACCATCTATGTGTTTCCATGGATGGGAACCTGGATTCTTGGCTTTAATTGTATGTTTGTTTGGCTGGAAAAGATGGTTGGCAAAGCAGGTGGGTTAAATCAGATTGGAAAAAAAGTGAAGGGAAAGCAGGGTCATTCAAGCATACAGCCGGAAAATGGTCTGGAGACCCAGATGACAAGGGTAATTATCCCTCTAGATTCATTTGCACTTGTTATTTGAGTTCCGTGTGTCCAAGTATTGTGTGTCTATGAAATTTCCCCCCCCTCATTATTCCTATTCTGAATATAAACAGATTTAAAATGGGTATTCATGTGTGACTGTCTGCTTATGTTATCTTGTCAATTGAAGTGCTTGATTGACAAGTTGTTGCATCTAAATTATATAATTGTTGCAGGGAATATGCAGAAATCAATTCATTACAAGTTCAGTGCCTAGTTTATGACTGCTGAGTTGCTTTCTTTGCTTGTGTGTGTAATTGAATCAGACTTAACTTTCCGAGCTAGATTTTCAAATTGAATCCTAGTGTCGTTAATGTGGTCATGGTTGTGGTTCCATGGAATAGTATTCTGAAAATTAGAACAGGTGTATGATGTTGTAAAAACTAGAACTGGGCTATGATACTTTAGCATGCAGTGCAAAATAAAAAAAATGGTCAGCTAATAACTAGTAGTGGGCTTTGCTATTGGTACCTTGATGTCTAGATTATAGTTGCATGAAACAGGTGTGGGGGCTGGGGCTTGAGCATGAGTGGGGTGGGGGCACGAAGGCACATTTGAAAGCACTCGGATGATTTCACAATTATAAAAAATTTCTAGTGCAGATTATAAAAATGATGAATTGGGGTGGGGCACAAGGGCACATTTGAAAGCACTCCGATGATTACGCACTTGTGAAAAATTTCTCGTGCAGATTATAAAAATGATGAATGGCTGTTTATCCACAACAAAGTGGAGCAACAAAATGGTAACGAAATTACGATTGAAATCAGTAAACCTTGATTTGGTGAAAGTTAATGGAGGGAATTACTAGGGTATCACTGATGAACATAGTATTTATAGCATGGCCTTGGGGTTGGTTTTCAACTCAATTAAATTAGGTTAGAGAGTCAACTCCATTATTTGGGAAATGTTACGTAGTGGTTTCTGGTTGGGTGAAATTGGAACTCGTAAAATTTGGTAGTTTGAGTTTCCAAAGACTCCGAACTTGACTGGGTTTGTTTCATTGGGTTTTTTATCATGCCGAATTTAACTGTGACCTTCATTTGTGGAATTTTTTGCTTGTCCTACAACCATTTAATCAATATGTAATATATCTTAAGGACATATTTTCTGTTTCTGGGTCTAAAGCAACAAATGAAGATAAATGCATAGCTATTCAGGACTAAGTTGAACAAAAAATGCTACTACCCATCAGGATCTATCCCAATTGGAAGGGAGATTCCATTGTGGACTGGGAAGTAGGAATGTAGGATCAAGGAGCATGGTTGTTTGAAAAATATTAACTTTGTCAGAATGTAAAATGTGGACCACTGAGAACTGGCTCCAAGTAAATATATGCAACGGAATCGACCCATTATTTGCTCAAATCTGGAAAAAGATTGGACCAGTGGGGTGGAGAGTAACTATGCCACAGTCAGACAAACGAAGTGATAGAGAATTTCCAGATTTATGTACGAAATTCTTTGAGCACAGTTTCAACCAACTCATTCTGCACTTACTTTTTTGTCTATTGTGCTTTGATCTTTTTCATTCTTTAGACTAGGGAATGAAGGTATATCCATCTACATCAGTACGCTTATAGCCTGACTTATACATTGAAAAAAAGAGTAGGCTGAGTGGATCTAATAGTTTAGAATTAAAACTGTGTGTACTGTTCTAGGTATCCAAACGTCAACAGATGCCAAGCACTATGCCATATCAGCAAAAATCCCGGAGTTCAGCAATAAAGATAGAACATTGGTTCTCCAGTATTCTATAAAGATTGAGCAGGACATTGAATGCGGAGGTGGCTACATTAAACTCCTTTCTGGAGTTGTAAATCAAAAGAAGTTTGGAGGCGACACTCCTTATAGGTGAGTTTGACCTGTTATAACTTATAAGTACTTGTACATCGTGCTATGTAGTATGCAAGTCTATGGTTCTAGAAAAATGCCAAGGGGCTTATATAGGACAAAAAGAACTTGATCCAAATCATCGAGTTCAATAAGATGAGTGGGTGTTTTTGTACTGGTGACTGAAACTCTTTTGTAGGTTTTGCTTTCAAATTTCATATTCTTCTGGTAGGTTAAGCCAACTCAGTGTAGTTTCACGGCAGGGTAATATGGCAGTTGCAAATTCTCAATCATTGGAAAATAACTGTCGTACTTGTGGCCTTCAAATGATGTGCTTTCTAGAGATGTAAAATTTCGTCATTAGCTATTGAGACTAGTGGCCTTCAAATGATGTGCTTTCTAGAGATGAAAATTTTCTGTCAATAGCTATTGAGACCAACAATGTATAAGAAAGAGTGGGTCGCTGGAGAGACACGGACCCAGTACTACAAGAATGCATTGAGAAATTGAACCTAAAATGTATTAGAAACTAGGTCTACGAGGGTAACAGTTGGGATCATGTTTTTGGGCTCGAGCCAAGGATTATTAGAGGGCATACAACAGCGATATCCTGTTTTGTACAGTAGGTTCAGTTGGACCCATTCAACTTTCTAGATTTTCTAGCATACATGTGATCAGTGTCAGTGTCCGTAGAACTTTTTGTGAAACAATGAAACCTCTATACGAGAACTAATGAACCCTTTCTTTCTGTCATAGTTTTCTTTTTGTGTTTAACTATAATCCTCCAGTTCTTTTATTGACTGCAGCTCTTCATAAACCCAATTTCTGTTAACAGTATGGTACAACCAACCCTTTTCACATGCATTGATAAATGATAACCCCACCGCACCCCACCTCTCTCTTATTACACCCATCATTGGTGACTGTATTCAAGACACTTGGTTATAATTGTTCTCTTACGAGGGAGTGGGTGTGAAAAGCAGCATACTAAGTGTATTTAGAAGCTCACCAAACTCTTGGATGCATCTGCTCACTCTTCATGCTGAGACGAATTTGTTCAGAAGTCTGAACCCACTGAACTATTGCCCGGGAGTTATCCCTGGGGGTGCGGGGGGTTGGGGTTGGGGGTGACCTGGGTAGCGCCTTCATTATGTCATTATTCTCAATTCCAAGTATGTCAAGATTAAACATTATTAATTGGTTGGTTCCTTCAGTTTTCCTTTTAGCTGGTTTCAGTATGAAAATGAGGGTAATATTTTTTGATACGCAAAAAATGAGGGTTATTAAACATGAACTTATAACCAGGCATACTTCTGCAATTCTAGTAATAACTCTGGAGCTTAGTACAGTTACTATGATATTTGTAGGTGATTGTAATGGAATGTTGATGACAAATTTCTTAGAAATGTTGTTCAAATGAAACTTAATGTCGATAGATAATTATTCTTACCCAATTCTTTTTCATCTCCATCATCTTTCCGTATGTTTAAGACGTTAGTCCTTTTCTTTTTCCTTTCTTTTCCTTGATTCAGAAACGGTGATTTTGAATTTAAAACACTATAGCCTCAGTGTCATGAATTCTGCCCAAATCCATTTAAACTTAATTTTGCTCTCACGATCTGCGGCCGTTCTATTTGCATTGATTTTGTGTAGCATGACTAGGATTTGGTGGAAGAAGTTCTATTTGGATTTTTTTTGTAACTTATTAGTATGACTAGGTTTTTGGTGACCAGAGTCTTGAGGACAAATTTCTAATTGCCTTGATTATGACCCTTAACCAAAAATTTTGAAGTTTAGTCTAGGAATTGTGCTGCATGATACACACACATCAGTTTGGGATGCTGCAACTACGTGAGGTCAAGCTGGGTGAACGTTATGATGTAGTGGTCCTTTCTGGTATATCTAAGTGCGGTGTAATTTGGAAATCGGTGAAGTACAATGTTTAGCTATGATCCGATATGATGCATTATCACATATAGGCATATTTTGGCATTATTGGACATAGTTTTGGATGAGTGAATGTTGTCCAAATCAAAATAACTGTCACATACATTTAACATACACGAAAAATTTGCAAACCCATTGTGATCATTAAAAACAGTCCCATGTGACATATGCTGCTCCAGGAGCACAGAATATGCCATGTGATGGGTCCAATGCTTATCTTGTCTTGTTCAAGCTGTGTTTGGGTCCAATAGGTGTTCAGCAATGCTACAAAATAAAATGAGGCGCATGTTCTTCTGAGGACATGATCGTTGACCAGGTTGATTTGTTAGCCATTTATATCGAATATACACATTTTATGGTGCAATGTGGGGGCATTTTTGGTGATTTAATAATAGGTTCTTCACTTTTTCTGAATTGAATAGTGAATTTGTCCACCCTATCATGATGATCCTCCATTAGATTATCTGATCTCTATTATTTCATAGTTACATTCACTGTATGACTCATCATTAGGTTACCGTGGGTTGAAATTTACATTTGGTTTGATTTAGTGAATTGTCTATTTTTTGGTAAGTAGTGAATTGTCTATTCCGCTGTATTAAATTTGTTTTCCCTCATTTAAAGTGTCATTTCGCAACCTTTTCAGTTATCCACACTAATTCGTGGAAATTTTTTTGCCTTGGCTAACAAATTCTATGTTGTGTAGTGTAATGTTTGGACCAGATCTATGTGGCACGCAAACAAAGAAGCTACATGTGATACTCTCCTACCAGGGCCAGAATTACCCCATCAAGAAAGATCTGGAGTGTGAGACGGATAAGTTAACCCATTTTTACACATTAATTCTTAGACCTGATGCAACTTATAGCATCTTGATTGACAATAGAGAGAGAGATTCTGGAAGCATGTATACTGACTGGGATATCCTTCCTCCTCGGAAAATTAAGGAAGTCAATGCAAAAAAGGTTTCATCCTAAACTTTGAATGTCAAATTTCATCTAGGAAAGATAAAATCAGATGTCTTGGGCTTTCAACTCACCTAGAATTGCATCCTGGAAATCATCTGTTGCATATTTGTGCTTGGTAACTTTTCCATTGACTTGTTCGACTCAAGCATTCACTTGCTTATCTCACAGCCTGCAGACTGGGATGATAGAGAATATATTGACGAGCCAAATGATGGCAAACCTGCGGTATCATCTTATACCTCTTACAAGGAATTTTGTTTTTTGACATATTTATGTATTTATTCGATCATGTCTTATGTGACATCACAGGGATACGATTCAATCCCAGCAGAAATTCCTGACCCAAAAGCTACGAAGGTTAGTTATTTCTTGTGTGGTGACATACTTTGTGTGCAAAGCTATGTAATTGATTGCTCTCTAACCGGTTGATATGGGACTGGCTGCAAATTCATTTTAGCGTGAATTTACATCCAAAGGAATCTGCTTCAATTTCCTGAACTTTATTTTTTTTATTAAAGCTCTTTCTCCCCAGTAAGCTTTTTCTTCATAGATCTGGTTATGGTTCTGTTCTTTTCTTTTTCTTTTTGATTTTTCCCATTTTTATTTGGTGCACATACTGAGTGGAGGAAATAAACTTAAATGCCATGTCATTTTTCATTTCATTAGCCTGATAATTGGGATGAAGATGAGGATGGGATATGGAAAGCACCGAAGGTTCCAAATCCAGCTTATAAGGGACCTTGGAAGCGCAAGGTATGCCAAAAAGTTTTTCATGACTGACAGGGAGAAAGCTTGTAGTTTTATTATTTTCCGACATACTTCTCGGCGGTATATGTTAACCGGTTTATTAACAGAAAATAAAGAATCCCAACTATAAGGGGAAGTGGAAGATTCCTTGGATTGACAACCCAGGTATAACATACGTTTGGTTTTATTATTATCCACATGGATGACTACATCAGTACAGATGCACATGTGCACGCACAATCACCCACATACATGGCTGCTGCTCAGAATCCTGTATTAAGATGCAAAGAAATTAGCTTATTACCTTTAAATATTGGAAGATTGTTCACGAATGACATATTACCTTTTTCTCCTCCACAGAATTTGAAGATGACCCAGATCTTTATGCTATGAAACCTATCAAATACGTTGGCATTGAAGTTTGGCAGGTGAGATAGAAGCATCAACCTGCCAAGATTGTAAATACCCTTTCTCTGATATTTACGTCGTGGGTGCAATTATTCAAGTGTGAACATGGTGGAGTGCAGGTAAAGGCTGGTTCAGTTTACGACAACATTTTAATAACTGATGATCCAGCATATGCAAAACAAGTTGTGGAGGAAGTGTTTTCAAACAGAGAGGTGTGTGTTAATTCATTCTCTTTCTTCTTCCATGGGCCCAAATCTCAATGGTAGTGCATTACTTTTTACTCTCTTTGCTCGAAAATTCAGAGTGAGAAGGAGGCCTTTGAAGAAGCTGAAAAAGTGAGAAAAGCACGGGAAGAAGAGGTCACTTGCTAGACTTAATGTTCAGTACAATTAGGTAAATGTAGCTATGAGCTTTGGTCTTACTTAAGGGTTTGCTTTTATAAATTTGCAGGAAGCTCAAAGAGCAAGAGAGGAAGGTGAGAGGAGGAGAAAGGAGAGGGGTTATGATCGAAGGTACAGAGATCGGGAGCGTTACAAAGACAGATATAGAAGGGTATGTATCTCCTACTATCACTATAGCCCAACTTTTGCAGCTCGACTCGAGCTCGAGCTGAGCTATATTTTGCTGAGCCGAGTGTGAAGACTTAAAACTATAGCCTGTCTCAGTGCTAGATTGTGTCACCGACCAAATATTACCCACAATAATGTGTAATAGGACCCACCAACTTTTCTCCTGCCCAAGTGACCAAGTGATTTCCACCCTCCCATTTGGTGCTTACCATTGGGCGTTGGTCAATGACACCATGTGGAATTGCCTAGTGGTGTCACCATTGCCCACAATAACTGTCCTGGGATAGTTAGTCCTTGGATTGTGTGGAATTTTCCCTTTTGTGCTTAGAACTTAGAAAGTTCTTTTTCCCTCGTGTTTTTTCCCCGGGCACCTTTTTCGAAGTAAATAACTGCTTGGAAGATCTTGGGCAAGCATCTGAACCATTTAGTTTATGAGCTTTATCAAGAATATCCCTCATCCCAAATTGTTGGTTTTGAGTTTGTCCTAACATCTTAGCCCTCTTTGTAAAGTGCAATTAAAAGTTGTTAGTTTTCTGAAACTGTCCTTCGCAAATGGCTTTTTTTGTGTATTAAAAATGGGAAAAAAGGCGTGACGATTGAAATTAATGCCTTTCTAGTTCAATTTGAACATGAGTGCAATTATTATGTCTACTTCAACAGTTGAAATTCTCAAAAGGACCAACACTGTGGGACGGTGCAAGTATTTATCTGAGCAAGGCAGTTTGTGGGCATTTTCCTTTTGGTTGTGTAACTTCGAGATGATCGTGGGATTGCTCTAACTTGTTTGCCCTTATGGTGTTTTATGATAGGCTGTTTGATCCCCTATTATTTCATATTCATTCTACATATGAAGTGTGCAAATGGAACTATTGTAATGGAATTTCTAATACATTACAATTTTGTTTTGCAGCATGATCGTCGTGACTACATGGATGATTATCATGTAAGCATAAACCTCTCATTTACTTCAGTCTTTCTTAGGCATTAATAATCATGTGACATGGTCTGAATACTTTAAAGATTATACACAACTTTTCATGTGCTTTTAACTTGATTTATAAGTACATAAATTTCTTTAAATAATTATGCTATCTGTGTGTGGACTTGCATCAATTGCAATATCCCTGTGACGATTCGAGACGTACTCCAAAAGTCTTGCAGTTTATATCTTATGTGGATGTCACATACATTTGTGCCACACTAGTGGACCTCAACCATTTTGAGTTCATTTTCCTGTTTGATTTTTCATGATTTTTTCTTGGATTCACAAGCTGCTAGGTTGCAATATAGTAATTTCTCATTAGTTGGGCATCTCACGTCACTCATGACATCATACGCGCATTTTTGCTTAATAGTGGAAACTTAAAATATGTTTGAGTTGAGAGTTAGTCATGCACTATCAAATAGCACTTCAGACGTGCATTTGTGCATCGGCAAAAGTGTATTTTGCTTTCCTTTTATGAATGCAGTAGTTTATGTGAGCTCATCTTGAGCTCTTAGGTTGTGGAGATCCCAACTTTGCAGCAAACTGCAGCAGTATTGTTACTAGTGGTTTTTGTTGATTTCCGAATGACCTTGGTACTAAGAAGACATTTCTCTTTTGTGGCTTTGCAGGATGAACTCTGATGGAGTGTTTTGCTTCTATGTTCCGCTTTTGTTCCACTCCGCTAAATGATGTGCTTAACCAGAATCAACTGGTTTAGAATAGCATGTTCTGAAGAAATTTCATTTTTGTAGCTGTACTGTTGTAATATTTATCACCACCTTTATGTGGGGATTCTGAAGAAACTGTAATGTATTCCATGTCTGGACATTTGTGCAACTGTGTAGGGTTATAAACAAGCAGGAGTCAGGTTGTTAAAGTATGACTTCAAAACTAGTTTTGGGGTTTTCCTTTTTGGTAATATGACTTTGACCTGAAAATCTTTTTTTTTTTTTTTTCTTTCTCTGAGATCGGTAAAAAGTTATTATTGTTAGAATAATTAGATTAGTACATTGGAAGTTCATAGCGTTGACTAATATTATCTTTTGATTAAATATTACAAGAAGGTTCTATTGAGCTGATTATGAGTGACACCTCAAGAGGACTAATATTTTTTATTTTGATCGGCTAGGATGATTAATATTTAAGTTACCCCAATTAAAAGAAATAGTTTCTTATTTTATTGAAAGCCAGTTTTGTGTCCTGCAAAAGGAAAAAATCTCCACTTGGGAAGCCTACCCACCGATATGGCTGTCCTCGCCTTTGACAAAAGAGGGATATGCTCTTTGATTGTTTTTGCATTATTCGGTTTATCAATGGAAATAGCTATCCTTTTGGCAAAAAAAAAGGAGAAAAAAAAAATTCTAGTTTTGTAAAAAAACGAATAAAAAAAAACCAATTTAAGTTGGTGTGAAATCGGCTTCTATTTGTAAATGGATCGGATTCGAAATTTAAATAAATCTGACCTAGGTAGTTAGGTTTCGAATTCTTTATTCAGATTATCGGATAAAATTTTGATAGCTCGATTTAGATTTTCTCGGATCAAATCTGGATTTAATTTAGTCTACTTTGGGCACAAGCTCTTCTCAACTCCCCACCGCACATTGTTGTGAGGTTCATGCACTTGGTTTTACATCCCGCACCGAATGTGGCGGTGGAGGACCTGGGGCTCCACGTCGCAGAGCGCACCAAATTTTTGCTAGAAATCTTGGCAGCAATCAAGTTAGCTAATTTGTTTTGGCAGAACCATGTTTTGCACGAAATTTTTAGTATCATGAAATCTTCAGTGTCATATGCATTACACGAGCAAATGAAAAGTGAAAAATACAAAATGTTGAAGCTTAATAAATCAACACCCAAGGTGGTCTTGACAAACATAGAATGGAATCCCCATTATATTTCTTGAAGCCCAACATTCCAAATTAGGATCAAAATCGTAAGGAGTGGCAGGGATCCAAGGTGGAGGGTACAGATGCTGACAACCCTTGCAATCATCAGGATGTTTGCCGACTTGGTACAATGTTGACCCCGGCTGATGTGCATAAACAATTCCCGGAACGATATTTCCAAATTGATAGAGTTGATGGTGTATTTTATCTCCATGGGATGATTGGGAGCTCATCTCTTCTGGTTCCTCTTTGTGCAGAACGTGGACTCCAACCTCCTTTACTTGCATAAATTCACCTCCATGCACTGAAATACTGACTTCATCTCCGCCTTCCAAACGATTTCCAAACTTCCAATAACTTAACCACATCGTATCTTCACCATCTTCTGCAGTTCCAAAGACATGTGGGCAATGGCTCCAAACCAAGCCCTTCGTTCTATTACTTATGACAGTATGTGGTTCATGAGATTCTGGATTACCAGAGTTCATGAGATTCTGGATTACCAGAGTGCTCATAAACTGAACACACATTTAAGCCTCGGATCCTTGAATTAAGATATGAAGGCACAATAAAATCAATTGAGGATTCTAGATTCTTAAAACTGAACCAGGGTGGAACCTTGCTACCAGGAATATAAGCGCATATTATATGTGTTTCATAACATACCTGTCACAGAAAGAAAAAATCTAAG
>BPLS01031368.1:20278-37231 GCA_019656275.1 Rhododendron kiyosumense
AGAGAGAGAGAGAGAGAGAGAGAGAGAGAGAGAGAGAGCACCTGAAGTGGAAACATCCTTTGTTGCATGCCTGGCCATGATTTTAGCTTTACTGTTAGGTTTTCCATGGATTGCAAGTTCGACAAGCCCAAATTGTTAACAATCTCAGCTTCAACTTTTTCTATGGATTCTAATTTGAATGCGGTCAAAGTCTCTAGATGGTGGCATGCGTCCAAATGACAAGTGGTTGTTGGACGGTGTGAGATTTGAAATGTTACTTCCTCGAGTGATGTATTAGCTCCAACACACAGACGTAGTAGTGGCACCCCATCAAGTTTGCGGATCCTTGGGCAAAAATCTATCCATAACCAATCCAACTTAGTAAGACCTCTGACGAAATCTGGAAGTCTATGAAATTGATTATGCGACAGATCTAGTTTCTTCACTGAGCAGAGGTTGCTAAGGTCTCTGGGGAAATCATGCTCTGAAAGATTACATTTCGTAAGACTCAATTCTACCAAGGATCGTGGTAAAGAAGGCCACGAAATCTCAAGACTTTCTCTTGCCTTCAATCGCCAAGGCCAGTTGAAAGATTTCATTGCGTTCACTTGCCCATTGGTAGGGGGAGATTGATTTAAAGCAATTCCATCTACCTTGAGCACAGTTAGAGACTTCATATTTTCCATGTTTGTCGGCAATCTGTCGAGATTTGAGCAACCGGAGATGACAAGCGTTTCCAAATGTTTTAACGCACAAATGCTTCTTGGAATATTCCTCAAATTTTTGCAGTCTTCCAAATTTAACAAAACAAGTCTCTCAAGGCATCCAATGGATTCATGAACCTCAATCAAACTTGTACAATTTTTAAGCACCAACCTCTCAAGATTGGGGAGTTCTGAAAAGTTGGGGGTTTTGGCAAGGTTATATGAATGACTTAGATTGAGGATTTTTAACAACTGTAGAAACTGCAAAAGAAGGGGAAAAAAGTGGGTATCAAAGCCTTTTTAGTTCACTTTGCAAAGAAATTTGAGAAGAAGAAAAAGGTAGTAACATACCTTGGTTCCTTTCCATACATTTTTTAAGCGGCTATATCGCATGTCAAGAGCAACCAAGCTCTCCAGTGGGAAATCAGCAGGTATGGACTTACGTGGAAACCCACGCCAACTCAACCATCTTAATCCTTTGGGGAACTTCTTAAAGGGCCCATTAATAACTATATGATTCAGATGCAGAAGTTTTAGTTTGTTCATCCTTGCAAATGCATCAGCTTCAAAAGCCTCTGGAATTGAATTTTCTAGATCTGTGGGTTTGAGTTGAGAGGGGAAGATATTGAAACCATATCTTTTAAGCGAACCACCAAAATTTGACAATAAGGACTTCCCAAGGAACTCTTCATATCGACGTTTTCTATTGTTACTAGAAACCGTACAAACATATGCTTCCTCTTTCAATAGACACATATCGAGTCTGAGGCCTTCTATCTCACTTGTGCCCTAACATAAGAATTAAAAAAAAAAAAGGGGGAAAGGGAGCAAAAGCAGCATGAACAATGATTAGTGAATAACATATATCCCTACACAAATTCATACAAAAATACATTAAGAGCAAAGTATAATTCTTACAGTGTTTTCTCTCAAAACATTAAATGCGTCCTTGTGATTCCAAAGGATGCTACGTTTGCATGGCTCCTTGGGTGACTCTTGACGAACAATTTCTCTTCCCATTTGTTGAAGCAAATGATGCATTACCAGCATATTTCTTTCGTCAATCGATATCAGACATCTGTCCATGAGGTTTTGAATCCCAACCACCGTGTAAAATTCACATCCGTCTAAGATTGTAACTGTAAAATCCTTATTGCTTCCAACAAAAAGACAAGCAAGATTGAGGAATAGACATTTGTCGTGGTCATCTTGTAAAGAGTCATAGCTTATTCGGAGTTTTTCAAGAATTTGATTGTCGGGAATTGCTTTCAATTTTTCCAATTGACTTTTCCATACATTTAAGCAACTCCCTGATAGAGAAGAACCTAGAACTTTAATTGCCAATGGAATCCCCCCACAGTAGCTTACCACCCTTTTTGAGACCTCTCCATACCCATTTATTGGAAAATATTTTCCAAAAGCATGCCAGCTAAAGAGCTCCAAGGATTCCTCGTCACTCATATTTTCAAGCCTATGCACCTTATAAAATTCATAAGCCCCGAGTAACCGCTCACGCCTGGTGGTTATGATGATTTTACTTCCTGGAAAAAGCCAGCCTTGCATTCCAAGTAGTGCATCTAATTGGTCAAGTTTATCCACGTCATCAAGAACCACCAAAACTTTTTTGCAACATATGGCATCTTTAATCATTGCAGTTCCTTCAGCAATACTATTCAGTTTCACTTTCCTTGTCTTCAAAATGTCTGAAAGAAATCGTCTTTGTAAACGAAGTAAACCATCTACTTGTTGTGAAATTTCTCTCACATTTGCAATAAAACTACTACCTTCAAATCTTAAGAAGTTCAAATTATACAAATATGTTGCAGTGGTTGTCTTGCCTATTCCACCCATTCCACAAATAGCAACTATGCTAACATTACTTGGCCCATCTTCTAACCAAAGCTGAATGTTGTTGATTCGTGAATGCATTCCAACCAAGTGGGGGTCAATGTTCAAGGACGTGCAACTTAGCTTGCCTCCAATCACTTTTATAATTTTCTTCATAAACCTTGCTTCGTGTCTGAAAATTGCAATAAAGATGGAACATAAAAAATAATAAGAATATATGAGTGAATAGCACAAACCAAGAGCTAAACATTACATCAAAGTTACTAACAAATATGAGCATGTTATTGGCATTGTTGCAATGATCCGATGAGTATGAGCTAAAAAGCGACACCGAGTATGAGAAAATTACCCATCAACTTGATTTTGTAAATTCATCCCGGCCAAATTTGCAACTTCTCTAAGTGCACCCCTCCATGTTCCTACCTTATCCTTCAATTTCTCTTTTGCTAGTTCATCTGTTTCTGATTTGAGCTTCTCTTCATGCCTTGTAAAAGCTTTTTCGAAACTGCCGGTTTGCTTCCTCACTTCAGATGGGTCCACATTGTAGAAGACAGGTAGTACTACGTGTCCAGAAGTCCTCCGTTTAAGGATCATCACGAGCTCTTCAAGGCACCAAGTTGACGAGGCATAGTTCTTCGAGAAGACTATTATCGAAATTCTCGACTCTCGAATCGCTTTCTCAAGTTCAGACTTGATATCTTCTCCTTTTTCTATGCCATCATCATCTCTGAAGGTGCGAAATCCAGCTTGGTCCAAAGCTGCATAGAGGTGATCGATGAAAGTCTTGCGAGTGTCCTCGCCCCTGAAGCTCAAAAACACATGATAACTACTTGGAGAAGCTGAAGAAGAGGCTTCTTGGGATTTCATTGTAGACATTGGACAAAGCCCAAGAAAAAGACCGAGTCAAGCACCAAGAGAGCATTACTATCTGTCAAGGCTACTCCAGAAGCTAGCAATTCATTGTGTATTTAAGAAGAGATGCCAGTTGAGCCAATTAATGAGAGTCAACTGAAACCTAGTAATGTTAAAAAACTTAAGCTAGTGAAGAACCGCATTCTGTAGAGATTTATTTATGGTTTCTCCATGAGGCTAGAAGCAAACTAAAACGCACATTGAACAAGTAGTTCTGCGGTCATTGCATCTGTGGGACCTATGTAACACGGACATCTCGTCGGAGGTAATGTACCTGTGTCGGACACTTGTCGGATACCGACACTCTCCGAACATGTGTCCAACACTCATATTCAAAGTTCCCTATTTTTATCAATGTTTTCCATTTGGACACTCCGGAGACACTTTAAAAATGTTCCAAAAACTCTCGGACACTGTGAAAACAAGACGGGGTTGATAAAAACAAATTGTACGATCTAATTAAAACTTCGAGAGTCATATTTTTTTTGTGTGAATGATGATGGTTTAATATTGGATAGAAAGACACACAAATGATCAAATGCTTTTAGTCGAAATACTTTTATGAATGATATGATGATGGTTCTAATTTAACGTGTTGTGTCCTCTCTTTTTTAAAAATTCGCGTGTCGAAGTGTCGGTGTTGTGTCATGTGTCGGTGTCGGTGCTACATAGTGTAGGAGATTCGGCTCTCATTATCGCTACTAAAACTGCCATCCTTGGGCAAGCTACCCAGCTTTGCTTTGTAATGCATTTTTGCAGTCAATACTAGAATTAATAAGTCTTAACCAAAGGAAAAACAAAAAAATGACACCTGACCGGATTAACGTGTCTGGGGTAGGCAGCAGCTGCCATGATAAAAATAACCAACCTAGCTAAGCTAATCCAATGAGCAGAGTCAAGATGGTTTTAACATTTAACCAAAAAATGGATATATAGTGACAGAGCATTAAAAAAAACCAAGGCTGGTACTAACTCTATGATCCAGACAAATAGTTGGTCTACTTTATCTTTCAAGTGTAGTGTGTGCCAACTTTAGTACCCCACTTTTGCATCTAATTTTTTGCCAAAGAGATCACACTGCATAAATAAACTACTAATGCAAGAGAGAAACATTTCAGCTTATTCAGCAGCAAACAAAACATTATTCATTAGCAGACAATTATAATATAGGAAATACCACACTGCATTAGCCACTACTGTTAATTGCAAGAGAGAAACATACGGAATTTTTACACTTTGCCAAATGCTTTCCAACAAGGATAAGTTGCATGTTAAGATCACGGGGAACGCGTATAATGATATTCGCGGATTACAGTATGCAAGAGTTACGGTAGTATGTAAGTAAATTTCCCGACTTTTTCTTGGATTCAATAGCGCAAGGACTGATAAAAAAAATGCAGGGCTTTCACCTCACCATTTGTAGAATGCAGTCATTTCATAGAAGTTCCATCTGCGCAGATCATTATCAGAGACTCCATATTTTCACATCTCTCCAATTGCTCAAGATTTGGGCAACTAGCAAGGACCAACCAGCATTTTTAAAAACGTAAGCGGCTTCCAGGAAGCTTCTTTCGGAATATTTTGCAGTTGTTCAAATCTACCAAAACAAGTATTTCTAGGCATCTAGTAAAAAAAGGAGTAATATATCTTGGTTACTTGTTTACACCATAATTTCGTCAACGTGAATCGACTGGACCAAGTTGCAATATGTGTTGGCTACGCCCAGTTTAATTTCATTTTATGCATGTTACAAAATCGAATGGACTGATCGACGGTTGAAACTTCTCTCAAACACAAGACACCTATCCAATGATGAGTTACAAGCAAATTATGCACGAAGCAGTTAACAAAGGCAGTTAAGAGGAATAAATAAGACGTGGGTTCATGGAAGTAACTGCCTGTTCAAGAACGTGGAAGAGGAAGAGGGAGAAAAGGATAACCGCTCAATTCAAATTAAAGGAGGGAATTCTGCCAAGTTTGAATTTCAAGTCGAAGTTGCAGCCTATAAATACAAGAACTGAAGACAATGAGAAGCCCCACTCAATCGCCCAAAGGCTTCTACTTTTTATTTGTACTTTACTTTTCTCGCTCTAGGAGTAGCTTGTAACGTAACCGTCTATTCGATTGTGTTCTCACTGTCGACTGACTTCTACTTCGAAGAATAATAAAGTTCATTTTGTTGTTCTTCTTTCATCTCCATTCACTTCATTAAGTTTGCTTCCAGAGAAGTCCTGAAATACGGCAAGGAGCCAAACTCCACCACCACAAACATCCACATTCCAGCACTTCAAGCATCCCTCAGTCAATTATCGACTGTAAGCAAAAAATAGACAAACAAGTTTTGGCGCTAGAAGGAGGGCAACTTACTAATTTGGAAGTAATGGCACCAACTACAAGAAAGCAAGGCGACTGACCAACAGAGCTTCAGAATGAAGGCTTAGAGATTCAAAACGAAGTGATGCATCTTGAACAAAGGGTGTCAGAGAATAGCCAAGGAAGTGGCTCAAATTTGCTAATTGATGTGCAAAGTCTCTCTAGACAGTTAGCACAGGTTTTGTCTAATCCCAAAGATGAAGCAGAGCAAGAATTAATTACCCTAATGAGAAGGGTGGTCACACCTCCATCTACCATAGATGTTGATGTAAATGGAGTTGTTCATGAGCAAGTGCATTCTGGTGATATGCCTAGAGACTCCTCAACAGGTATATTCTAACCCTGCATTTGAATCAAGAATGAATATGCATAGTCGGCCATTAATGGAATCAAACGCTCTAAGATCCACGATTAGGCCAACTAGTTTTTACCAAAGTGTCCCATCTACTTATGAAGTTGGGAAAAGTAGTGGATACGGGCAAAACAATTACTTTAACAATGGTTAGAATCTCCAGCATGGTTTCGCAGGAACCCATGTTATAGCTAATGGTCAGCATATGTACAATATTGCGCCGAATATATCAAATAATGGTAATTATACACACCATATTGCACAGGCTTTGTCGAATAACGGCAACAATAATGGCCTATATGTACAAACCCTGCCAAATAATGGCGATAATAATAGTCAAAATATTCCTTTTGTACAACCATATGTAACACGAAATGCTCCAAATGTTTTTAGAGCCCCAGATCCCTTGAACGATAATAGAGCGCAGGATCCCATGGCTATTAACAGAGCACAGATTATGGAAGTCATTCAAGATGTATATGGTCCAGGGCTACGTAGGATAGAGAAACCTATGTTTAGAAAGCCTTACCCACAATGGGTTGACAATGTTCCTTTGCCAAGGGGTTATAAACTCCCTGAATTATCACTTTTTAGTGGCATTGAGAATCAATCTACAATAGAACATGTAGGCAGGTTTTATCTTCAATTAGGTGAACTCGGTACAGATGATGTTCTTAAGTTAAAATTGTTCCTTTATTCCTTAACAAAGACAGCCTTCACATGGTTCATAAGTTTGCCTGCCAATTCTATTCATACTTGGCAAGACATGGAAGAACAATTCCATGCCCAATATTTTAGGCACGAACAAGAAGTTTCAATTACTGACTTGGCTAAATTAAAACAAAAGCCAATTGAGACGGCAGAGCAATTCTTAACCAGGTTTAAAAGGTTAAGAAATCAGTGCCACTGTAATGTACCAGAAACTGAAATAGTCTGAATAGCCCAAGATGGTCATGAGTTCAGTTTTAAAAAGCAATTTAATGGGTCTAATTTCAAAGATCTATTTGAACTCTCTAAGAGAGCATCTCAATTTGAAGCAATTCTCCAAGAAGAACAGTTGAAGAATACATCTTTGGGTACATATTATCAAGATGTAGAAGGAGATATTGAAATCGATGTAGCACAAGTTATTGGAAAACCCCCCATAATTTGTGACACTTTGGTTAAAACAGAAAAACCAATGAATATGCCTTCATCTCAGCCCAATAGACGTGGGGGGCAAGCTAACTATAGGCAGTATTCATTTGATTTAGCACAAGCAGACCAAATATTTGATGAACTACTTAAACAGAAGTTTATCACTCTAAGTCCTGGACATATTCTTCCTTCTGATAAAGAAAAGAAAGGATAGGAATACTGTAAATGGCATAATTCATTCAAACACAATACTAATAATTGTGTTACATTTTGAAATTGTGTGCAGGATTTGATTCAAAAGGGGTTATTGCAATATGTAAAGAAATAAAGATTCGATGGGCATCGAGTCGAACCCCTTTCCCAAGGTTGAAGTAAATATGGTAACTGCCAGCCTAGCTAAAAGGTTGGGATCCACTGTTGAAAAGCAGAAAAAAGAGGAAGAAGATCCAGAACAGTACACCGTTGACGCCGGCAACCACCACCCACGCTGGCGATCACCACCTCAGCCACCCTTCTCTCTCTCCCGAATCCTCCACCTCCACCTCCACTGCTGTCGACTTCGATTTCTCCGACGTCTTTGGCCTTGGTCCACCTTCGATAACCCAACCACGGGGAGCAACCATATACAGTGGGAGATCCCAGAAATTAAACCACGGGGAGCAACCATAGTTGTAACTTACCTTGCCTTAATAGATTCCTCCTAGGAGCCTGAATCACTCTTAACGTTTATAGATTCTGCCATCGACTTCCAGAATGTGGCTATTAGGTCGACATTTTTGTGGTTCGTTTTTTTTATGGAAGAGAGATCGAGAGAGGTGGCTTGGTGGTGGTCGCCGGAGTCGGGTTTCCAGAAATGGCATGATGGTGGCATGAATGGAGTTTGGGATTTGGGAAAAAATTTGGAGAGAGAGAGAGAGAAGTGTGTAATGAGCAGGTGTCTAGGTGGAATATATACACAAGGGTAAAATGGTCTTTTTATTCTTTCCGTCCAATGGAGTTAAGTCTTCCAAATGAAAACTTTAATGAAGGGGCCTGGCCATATGCTAAATTCTTAGAGGGGGTGAGCGAGACAAAGAGGTATATTTCGAGGGGTGTCTTGGTAATTAACCATTTTGTTAATCGATAGAGAAATTATTTACATCACATCTAAAATACAAACCCAAGACATCAATTGTGAAAGTTCACAAGATAACTAAGCCCAACAACTTAATTAATACAAGAAATAAGTCATTTATAGAGTACCAATGTTTTGAAAACCGGACCGAACCGGTTGGTTTAACCGGTTGAATACCTGCACTACAACCCGGAAGGCCTATTGCGAGGAAATATGGCAAGGAAAAGAAATTTTGTCGCTAAAAGTACACAATCTGCGAGGAATTTCAATTTCGTCGCTAAAAAGTTACATTTAGCGAGGAAATTAAATTTCCTCGCCAAAAAGTCACATTTAGCGAGGAAATTATTATTTCCTCACAAAAGGTTATTATTTCCTCACAAAAGGGTTACATTTAGCGAGGAAATAATAATTTCCTCGCCAAATGTAACCCTTTTGCGAGGAAATCTGTTTTCCTTGCTAAATGTAATATTTTGGCGAAAAATATTTTGTCACCTTTTTTAGGACTCATTAAATTTTTTATATGTAAGTCATTATTAATTATGTTCATGTATCTTTAATATCACGATGGTAAGGAATAATCAACTACATAGTTCAATATCGTTAGCAAATTTATTAAAATAAAAAAGTGATAAATGGAAAAAAATAGTTTCCTCGCCAATCGCATTGAATTGATGAAATAAAAAATATGTTTCACACGAATTATATGAATTCACTTTTCCCCAACTAAAATTAATTGTTAACAATGTTAGTATGTTCAAATTGTACTAAAATTTATTGTTTGAATACAAAAATTTTTAAGGACATGCTAAAAAAAAGTTCATCCCATAGTTTTTGTTAACCAATCAATGCAAATGATCAGTTAATCAAGAAAAGAGGTCCTCTCGCAAGCAACGCACTGTTGCTCGCTCTTCAACTAAATCCAAGTACAAGGCTATTGCGGATGTGGCCGCCAAATTAACTTGGGTTCAGTCGCTCCTCTTCGAACTTGGTCTGTATATCTCTGCCACTCCATTACTGTGGTGTGATAATATATATTGGTGCAACATATCTTACAGCCAATCCCGTCTTCCATGCCCGCACAAAGCATGTTGAAATTGATTATCATTTTGTGCATGACAAAGTCGCTCGGAGTGATTTAACCGTCCAATACATTAGCACCAAGGATCAAATTGCCAATATTTTTACACAAAAGGACTTGCGTCTTCCCGTATTCGGACACTACGTTTCAATCTGGACATAGGGATTATAAGTTTGTGGATGAATGATGTGCTTTTCAAAAAAAGAATGCAGGGGATATATGGATTGCTCTTCATAGAGATAACTGATTATTAATTCATACAAAAAAAATTAATGAAAAGCTAAACAAAGGATAAAGTACTTAATAATTGCAAAATGTATTTTCAAAATATCACTAATCTATTTTCAAAATATGTAAGATTAATTAACCCCATTTAAAAAGAAACATAACAAATTATTACTATTGTAATATTGTAGTTGAGTTAAAATTGTTATGGGCGCATATACACAGTAAGAACAGATTAACGCAACAAAAAAAATATCGTATTTGCAGAAATTTAAAGTGCTCAAACTAATTTAGGCACTACAAAAGGTTACTAAACTTAGAGAGAATTAAAACGAAGTATAAAATAAACAAATTTAGAAAGGTATAAAGATTTATTAAAAATATATAACAAAACATTAAATTATAAAAAAATTCAATAAAAGCGAATAATGTTAATGATTTAAAAAATAAGTTTAAAGAAACACTACAAAGGGACTAAAATTAGAGAGAAATGTATAAAGAAACAAATTTAGAGAGGTGAAAGAATGTACAAAAGGTTTATATATAAAAAAGACAAAGGTTTGAACTGGAAATGAAGTTGGTGTGATGGATGGAGTGAATGCCTCCATACAGGAGGCCCAGGTTCGAAATCGCGCGGAAGCAAATGAGCTAGAGAACTACCTATTTTTAGTTTCTAGAGTTTTAGCGAGGAAAAATTTCCTTGCCTAAACTATAATTGGCGAGGAAAAAATTAGTCTAGCGAGGAAAAAATTCCTCGCCTATTTTGTAAACATTGTATTAATCTAGTGAGGAAAAGCTATAGCGAGGAAAAAATTCCTCGCTAATTCGGTCAGAATTTGCGAGGAAATTTTTTTCCTCGCAAATTCTTTTTGCGACAAGCCTTTTGCGAGGAAAACGGGCGAGGAAAAATTTCCTCGCAAATACATTTTGCGAGGAAATCAGCCTTTTAGCGAGGAAACTAAATCCTCGCTACAAGCCTTTCGTGTTGTAGTGCTGCCAAGGCTCCGGTCCGCGGTGACCACAGAACCGCTATAATTCCAAAACCGGCCTCTATTAACAAAACCGCTCAACGGAAACGGTCGAATTGTCAGCCCGTGTGAACCGGTCACGGGTTCGATGAACCGCCCCGTTAAAATTTTAAACTAATTTTGAATTTTTATTGCCCCCGATTTCGAGCTGGGGATATATACTATATACTACATGAGAAAGGACTATATAGTTGGACGCCAGATCCTGAATTTCTGCACAAACCAATTAATGACATGTCTCACTTTCTAACTGCATATGCATAAATTTCTATGTTTACACAGCAGTGTCTAAAATTGTTAGTATCTAGGTTCCTTTCCATACATTTTTTAAGTGGCTATATTGCATGTCAAGAGTAACGAGGCTCTCCAAAGGGAAATCACCAGGTATGGACTTAACTCTTAAGTGAGAATCCCTGCCAGCATAACCATCTTAATCCTTTGAGAAACTTTTTGTAAGGCCCATTAATATGTACATGATTGAGTTGCAAAAGTTTTAGTTTGTGCATCCTTGCAAATGCAACACCTTCCAAAGCCACTGGATTTGAATTTTCTAGGTATGTGGGTTAGAGGTTAGAGAAGATATTGAAACCATATCTTTTAAGTGTACCACCTAAGTTTGACAACAAGGGCTCCCGCAGAACTCTTCATAGTGACGTTTTCTATTGTCACCAAAAACCGTACAAGCATATGCTTCTTCTTTCAACAAAGACATATCGAGTTTGAGGCCTTTTATTTTGCTTGTGCCCTTACATAAGAATGAGAAGAAGAAAAAAAAGGGAAAGGGAGCATAGGCAGCACGAACAATGATTAGTGAATCAACACAAATTCATACAAAAACACATAAAGAGCAAAGGATAATTCTTACAGTATTTTCTCTCAAAACATTAAATGCATTGTTATGATTGCAAAGGATGTTACGTTTTTCTTGCTCCTTTGGTGACTCTTGATGAACAATTTCTCTTCCCATTTGTTTCTGACCCGTGACTGTATTCCAACCAAGTTGGGGGCAATGTTCAAGGTCATGCGACTTAGCTTGTCTCCAACCACTTCTATAAGAAGAGATGCTATCTGTCGAGACTCTAGACGCAATTCAATTTGTATTTAAGAAGAGATGCCAACTTAGCCAATGAGAGTCAACTGAAATTTAAAGATTTAGTTATGGTTTCTCCGCGAGGCTAGAAGCAACTAAACACAAATGGAACCAGTAATTCCGCAGTCGTTGCATCTATTGGGACGTTCGGCACTCGTCATTAGTATTAAATTTCTTATCCTTGGAACATTATGAACCTGGCCTGGGGAAAAGAAAAAGGACCCACGGGCTGTGATTTTTTAAGAACATGTTCCAAACATCCCACCTGTTAAAAGAAATCAAAACAGATGCGTACAACGTTGAAGCAGATAGCAAGTTAATCCCCGGCCCAATGTGGTTTAAATTAGGCGTTCTATTTCCTTCCTTCCTTTTTTTTTTTTTGCTTGACGATAGGATGTTAGAAGTTAGTTGTTAGTGATGAAAACGAGAGTTGAGCACCTCCTCCATGAGGACTCAAAAACAAAACCTCGCCCTTACGAGAGGGTGAGTAATGAACCAACCACACTAAATGTGGTGTTCATGTGTTCTATTTCACAAAGGTTAAATATGCCACAAACCCAAATTCCAAGCATGAAAGGTGAGTATCATTATTAGGCGTTTATTTATTAGTCTATCCATCATTCTCAAGAAGGAAAAAAAAAAAAAAAAATCCTAAAATGAGATTTGGGGGTTTTCCAAGAGATGATAACTACTAGGAGTCATTCTTTGGCATTTTGTTTCTGGAAGAGTGAAGTAGTTCGAAACTCACCTTGTGAGTTAGACTCAGAGGTTAGAGTCGTCCTTTGATAGCAGAAGCCATGAATGGAGAGAGAGAAGCTTGTGTGGAAGGTGAGCTGAGAGAAAACAAAGTGGGATGACGATACAGCAAAGGCTGTACAACAGTTGCCTACATATCTCTTTTGCACCTGTCTCAGGTCCTGCAAAGATGATCGGAGCCGCTGATTTTATTCAAAACATTTCGTTGCCTGAATTTTAAAGCAAAGTTGGATGGTTCGTAATTACCCTTACTGATATCGGATTGAGATGATTTTTTTAGAGGGACCCTAAATGAAATGTTTTGAAAAAATAAGCAGCTCCGATCATCTTTGCGGGACTTGAGACGGGTGCAAAAGCCATCTGTACGCGGTTATTGTACAGCCTTAGTTGTACCTGTAGCAGCTCTCATGATGAAAACTTCAAAAGTCAAAACAGCAGGACAAGTCAAAGACGCTGACTCAAAAACGCGTGTAGAGGATGGCTGTCTTTTCAATGGTGTTGCTATAGGGCGTATCACAGCCGTCCGAGAGTGTTTTCAATGGTCTAAATTCAAATGAAATTTTTTTGGGCGATAAAGTTTCATTTGAATTCGGACAGTTGAAAACACTCACGAACGGCTGAGATTTGCCCTACAAGGATCCGCCCCCTAGGATCCCCGGGTCCGTCGCTACAGCCTAGAAGGTAGTAATCCTCCGGGCCCGATTTTCTCTGTCCCAAATAACTCATGTGCCTAATAAATTTTCTTAGTCCCGAATAATTCATGTGCCTCTGTGACGAGAAATTTTTTGGCTGTTGGATTGTGTTATTTTATTATGTTTTAAATTTAATGGCCAAAAAATCTCTTGACACAGAGGCACATGGATTTTCAGCACAAGGAATCCTGCCTCCAATTGTTCGCTTATCGTAGCTTCATTGAAATTTTCCACAGTGGGAGCCACATACTTAGGGTATCCACAATGCTATAATCAAAAATTGATAATCAAAAGTTGCCACATCAGCTTTTGATTATTCATTTAAGATATTGCTAAGATTAGCAATGTAGATGTCTACAATGACATAATCAAAATTGGATAACCAAAACTTGTTATGACATCATTTTTTTAAACTACAAAAAATTAAAAACTGTGAAAAGTAGAAAATAGTTTTTCAAAAAATAGTTTTGAAACTAATAATAACTATTTACTAGAAATTGAAAATAGTTTTTGAAAAAAAAAATATTTTAAAAAAATTGTTTTCTAAAAAAAATTAATAAAATATTTTTTTTGAAAAATATTTTTCGAAAG
This sequence comes from Rhododendron kiyosumense, assembly GCA_019656275.1. Classification (NCBI taxonomy): domain Eukaryota; kingdom Viridiplantae; phylum Streptophyta; class Magnoliopsida; order Ericales; family Ericaceae; genus Rhododendron; species Rhododendron kiyosumense. The sequence goes on from BPLS01031368.1 coordinate 34,158, forward strand.
AAAGAGAGGAAAAAGAAAGAGAGATAGAATATGTGTATTTGATTGAGAATATGTGGGTCTATTAAATTTGGTTATTGTCAAAAGGTTGCTAGTTTTGATTATCCAAAACTCAAAAATTTGATTATTTCTAAGGAGGTTGTTAAGTTTGATTATAGTATTGTGAGTCATATTTTGCACCAACATTGTTAACTTTAAAAACCTTTTACATTTGATTATAGTATTGTGGATACTCTTATATCCCTTTGGCTTTTGCTTCTTGGGTTAGAAATTAAAAGAAAGGCGTGTGGCTCTAAAAAGTGTATGTTTTTTTAGCATCTCATTTAGATAGACTTTCCAGTTTCTCCTATAACCAAATCTCACCAATTTTGGCGAGAAATAAAAATAGCTCCCTCGCGGATTGTTGATTCCCACCCTCTCTCACCTTTTTAACCATCCGGGAAGGAAAGTTCTTCCTCTCCATTTCTTTTCTTTTCTCCTCCTAAAAATCCCCCACGCAAAGGGGCTGCAGTAACATATCCCAATTTGTGAAGAAGGTCATGGAACACCACGTCATCAAGTAAGTAGTTGCTTTACCAAATATGGAAACATTCAGCATAGGAGGTAGTTGTTGGTGTTGGCCTGGGTAGTGTCTTCAATATGCCATTATTCCCAATTTCCAAGAATGTCAAGATTGAAACATTATTGACTGGTTGGTTCATACGGTTTCCCTTTTAGCAGGTTTCAGCATACTTCTGGTATTACTAGTAGTCAGGCTGCAGAGTCCATCTCACAGCATTTTCCCTCGCCTACACATTAGAGTGAGGTGGCTCTAAAAGTTTGATTGCAAAGAGAATTGAACTTGACTAATATTTTTTATTTTGATCGGCTAGGAGGATTAATATTTAAGTTACCACAATTAAAAAAAATAGTTTCTTATTTTATTGAAAGCAAGTTTTGCATCTTGCAAAAGGACAAAAATGGAGTACTAGTTTTCTATCTTTGTAAAAATTAAAACGGATCAAACAAACAATTTTAAGTTGGTGTGATATGGCTTCAATTTGTAAACGGGTCGGATTTGTATAAATGTGAACCAGTCCGTTAAGTTTCAGATTCTTTATTCAGATTATCGGATCAAATTTCGGTAGTTGGATTTAGATTTTCTAGGATCAAATTTGGATTTAATCTGGTCTACTTTGGGCACAAGCCCTTCTCCACTCCCCCACCGCACATTGTTGTGAGGTTTTTTTTTGAGGGAGTGCAAGAGGGTAACTTCACCTACCAACTCACCTAAGCAATTGCTGACTAGGGAGAGATAGAGTTAACCCTTTAAATACACACACACAAACCCAAACTCTTGATGTGGGAGCTAGCCCAACTGACGCAGGCCCAAGAGCCTCGCCGCGGATACACTTGATTTTGCATCCCACACCAAATATGGTGGTGGAGGACCTGTGGCTCCACGTCGCGATGTGCACCAAAATTTTGCTAGAAATCTTGGCAGTAATCAAGTCAGCTAATTTGTTTTGGCAGAACCATGTTTTGTTGAACGCCAAAGTAAATTCAGTCACGAAACTTGTAGTACCATGAAATCTTAAGTATCATATACATTACACAAGAGCAAATGAGATATTGTAAAATATACTTTTTCCAGATTAACTACGAAATGTCGATCGTTGATACAAGCTGTTAGAAGCGTAATAAATCAACGCCCAGGGTCTAGAGAAACATAAAATGGTGTCCCCGCCATAACTAATGAAGCCCAACATTCCACCCTCCAGGGGCAATCAGAAGGAGTAGTAGGGATCCAAGGTGGAGGGTAAAGATGCTGACAATACTTGCAATCAGCAAGATGATGGCCGAGTTGGTACAATTTTGTTCCCGGCTGATGTGCAGAAACATTTCCAGGAACGATATTTCCAAATTGATAGAGTTGATGGGAGCTCATCTCTTCTTGTTCCTCCTTGTACAGAAGGCGGACTCCAACCTCCTTTACTTGCACAAATTCACCTCCATACACTGAAATATTGACTTCATCGCCGTCTTCCAAATGATTTCCAAACTTCCAATAACTTAGCCACATCGTATCTTCACCATCTTCTGCAGTTCCAAAGACAAATGGACAATAGCTCCAAACCAAGTCCTTCGTTCTATTACTTATGACAATATGTGGTAATTCATGTTTTGGATCACTAGAGGGCTGATAAACTGAACACAGGTTCAGGCCTCGGATCCTCGAATTAAGATACGAAGGCACAATAAAATCAATTGAGGATCCTAGATTCTTTAAATTGAACCAGGGTGGAACCTTGCTACCAGGAATATAAACGCAGATTATACGTGATTCATAACATACCTGTGTCACAGAAAGAAAATCTACGCATCACACACACAATGGCTGTTAAGGGGGGCGGTGTGGCACATGCCACCCCCGATCAGCTATGAACCAATTTTCATTTTTTACTTTTATATGATCCGAGCTATTCAACTGTTTTAAAATACTTGATTGGGTAGTCTTGAAAAGTATCAGCTCAATCTGATAATTGTAAGTCCCTTATCCAATCTTTCAATTTTCCAATAACATTTTAGGATCCTGAATGCTATTTGTGTTTTGATACTTATTGATATCCGATCAAGATGATTTCTTTGATTATTACTCTTCTCAACAAGACCTACGATATCTATAGTTGAGATCAAGAAGATACAAGACACACAATTGTATAACTTTTTTTCAAAATTTATTCAGAATTCAATATCTTTAATTCAGAATGAAAAATTGATATATTAGAAAATACTTACAATTATTCGATTGAGCTGATTTTTTTACAGGACCACACAAATAATTATTTTGAAATTATTTAATGGCTCGGATCATTTGTGTGGATCTCAAAGTGAGCCCCACATAACCATCCATAGCGTAAGAGCGAAAGGTAGCACACAACGGTAATGTTTTGGCTCGCACTACACCCCTGTAGGGACCCCAACAATTCATATTCATATCTTCTTTTTGGATATTATGGAAACTTAACATTAGTACACGTGTATTTTTTTGATAGTAAGCATTTTGCTGAATGATTAACCTATAAAAATGTGTATTT
>BPLS01031370.1:0-24180 GCA_019656275.1 Rhododendron kiyosumense
GACCACACCCATGCCCGCAAGGCCGTAACCTCAGGCTCTTCAACGTCGGCGAGGACTACCCCGTCTTCGACGACAAGCCCTTTTGTCAAGCCGCCGCCTTTCGCTCTCGCGCCCTCCCGCCTATCACCAACGACGGCGACGCCACCATCACCAACGACGCCCTCCCGCCTGTCACCAACGACGATGGCGGATCCTCTCTGCCACCCTTCCCGGATCGAGGTCCTCCAACCTGCCATCAAGATCCTCGTCTAGCTGTCTCGTCAGCGCCTTCGTTAAGCTCAACCACCAGGACGTCGAAATCGCCAGCTCATCCTCGCCACTTGACTCCTCCGTGGGAGCGACCAAAGACTGGACCCGCCATCGTTATTGTCTCTGGCTTCGTCGACGGGGCCGAGCAGGACAATGACCGGATTCGAGGATATATTCATCAAGTTTTTACCAATTAACTTTGTTAATTATGTTTTTAGATTAAAATTAACATTGTTAATTGTGGTGTGAATTTACATAGAAATTAAGGCTAACACTGATTAACACTATTAATTGTGGTGTGAATTTAGATGAAAATTAACACTGTTAATTGTTGTGGTGGTGGTGGCGGCAGCATGGTGGTAGTCATTGTGGTGGCAATGGTGGTGGTGGTCATTGTGGTGGCAGCGTTATAGTGGTGGTGGGGGTGGAGTAGTGGTGGTGGTGGTGTAGGAGGTTGTATGAGCCAAAGGGTATTTTGGAAGAAATTAATGGATAGGACTTAGTCGGCTATGAGCTTCTTTTGAAATTAGAGGACAGGATCTATTGGGACATTGTTCACCTACATAGGACCGGCCAGAAAGTTCCCCATTCCCGGAATTCGCCAAAAAATGTAGAAGTTGAAGGCTTGAGACATAGCTGAGTTTCAAGGCTCTACCTTAGGATAATACAATAATTAGATGATGAGTACTTATGCTTGCCAATATACTAATGGCGACTCTTTCTTTTTGTTTATTAAGTAGTGTCTCTTTTTCTCGTAATACGGTTCAATTTTGATTTCAGAAAGCTCAAATGTCCATACTGATTTATAATCAGGTGGTCCAAACACTTTATTAATTCATAAAACACCAAATTTGCTTAACTCACCATTGAACCATAACCAAAAATCATATTTTTGTAGGAATCTCCCTTTACCAAAAATCATATTTTTGTACCAAATCCACCGAATTGCTGGTGGTTAAAGCTCTTCAATCCACCTGACATCTGGGTTAGAGGTAACTCAAGCCCTTAATCAGGTTCACAGACCGATTCACTCTTGAATCTGTTCCAAAGTTGAGAAAGGGGGTAATTTTCGTCCATATAATCTGTGAACAACAGATTTCATTTTCGATTTCCATGGTCAATCAACCATCATGTTCATCTTCGACTTCCATGATTAATCGGCCAACACCACCTCACAATCCTGATCTTTGAGCACCAACGTCCAACCAAGTGTATGCTTCGAGATGGTTTTCGATCTGCACGAGTGTGGGTTTTCGATTTGCACGAATGTATGCTTCGAGCTGGTCTCCCGGTGGCTTGTTTGCCGGTGAGAGTGAGGCGTAAATCAGGGGAGTGCTTCCAGATCCTAGTAGAGAGTACTCGGCAGTGAAGTTCTTTGTTTCAGAACCAGTGCTCAGTATCGGCGATAGAAGTCCTCCCCGTGTGGGTGCTAGTTCTGTGAGGGTTTTACACTATGCTGGGTTATGGGTTGAGCATCTCCAGTCATCAGAGGTACTTGCTCGCTTAATTTTTGTTTCCAATCCAGATCCAGATTACAACCATGTTGGTAACTCAGACAATCCTGGTCATAGCAGGTTTCTGTTATGTTATTGTAGTGCACAAATATTCTAGTAGTACAATTGTTTGCGCGCTGGTAGTAGCTCAGACAATCCCATACATTTGATTTTAAAGCTGGTGTTTGGAATGCCTATAACATGTAAATTCAACATGAGAAACTTGAATGGGCAGCCATCTATTTGACTGAGATTGGGTTAATTGTGTTGGATCTATTTCATTACTCCTTGTATTAACTAGATGTTCGGGTGTCGCCAGTACTATTCGTTGCCCAATTCTAGGGCTAAGGTCTTAGCATCTATGCTAGGCTTGTTCACAATCCATGTTTCCTTGCTTCTCTGGGCCGTTGTTATTGTGTAGTTTGGCTGTGACCGTGATTATCCTTACTAGATTGGTGGTAATGCACTAATTGATAGGGTTTGTTTATGGTTCCTCCTACAGTTTTGTGTGCCTCAGTCTGTGACCAGATGATGCAGTAGTTTTGTACTGTTGATGGGCTGCCAAATGATTCGGTCGTAATACTATGTTGATGGCGGTCTGATTCGAGGCCCACCTGTCCCTCTTTTAGGTTATAGTGAGCCTTGTGTACTAGGTCGAGGGAGTTTTAGTTCGGTTGGAATGGACGTGGTGTATAAGGTACTTGGGGAGGTAGCCTTGTCGGATGTCTTCATCTCCGGATCGAACCTCTTCTCGGAGCCCGATCCTTTGCAATAACTGTTCCTTAGAAGTGGGTTCTATGCTTGATACTTCTGTGCTAGGTTGGAGTTTTAGAATCTTGGTCTGCTTATCCCATCTCTGGAGACTAGTGGCTATGGGTTTTGGCTGAGTGCGAGTTGTTTCTAGCGAGCCTTAGGCTTGGATGAGGGAGTATTAGGCCGGATGGATTGGGCGTGGTGTGCAGGGTGGAGCCCCTGCCGGATGTCGTCATCTCTGGTTTAAGCCTCTTCTTGGTGCGTTGTTCCTCTGTAGTAGCTGTTCAGCCTCCCTTGATGCCGATTTGCTTTGTTGCTGCTAATCCTCTGTGATGGTTATCATTTGGTCACTTCTGACAGCGACTATTTATTTTATTTCCTAGCCTGGTGGAATGTGCCAGGTGGTAGTTCACTTTCATAAATATTACTACATATCATACTCCGTTGTACTATACTTCCGCTTAGATAGATAGTGCAACGGCGGCATGATCTCAACACATATGGCACTTTTGTCATCTTATTTACTCTACTATCCTTTCTATTACTTGCAGTTTTGATTTCAACTGGTTAGAATGCCTTAAGGTTACAAGAATAATTATATCTCCGCCATCTCATATTTTCATGTTTTCCTCAACTTGTATGAAATCGCTTTATGGCGTACAAAAACTGGCCAAAGAATGACATGAGAAGTCCAACAACAAAAGCTCCCATGCAAAATATGTGCACAATTTGCCGAATAAATAAGCCCAGAGAGAAATAACCAACTAATGAGGAAAATAATCAACACTCAGCCAAAGGTTGAGAATTGACCTCTTCGCTTTCAGATGAAAGGTGCGCAAAGGTAGCCAGCTAGAGAGTTCCAGCTAGTTATATATAATACTGGTTGTATGAGCAAAAAAACCCTTCTCCTGTAAGTTCTAGACATGCTGAGCTCCACATTTGTCCAGTCAAAGAGGATCGATTTTGTGGAAGATGAGGAACAACAAAGAAACAAACCAATGATTGTTTGCCATAAAAAAGATGTAAAGAGTTTTTCTGTCTTAACAAAAAGAAAAAGGAAAAGGAAAAGAGCAACTTTCGCATTTTGTTCTCCTTTGAAATCTATAACACAACCATATTGAAAATTTATGGATCTTGAATGGCACTTCTTTCTCTATTTATCAATAATAGGAAAGGTAAGCATAGAGAAGCTCATTCCATACATCAAGAACTCCAGGAAGACACCAATGCCCACAATCCGAATAACTCCGAGGGTTCGATTGCTCTTCAGTAAAATTCACCCATTGCTTTCTGTAAATGGATGGATGTCGGCCTTTTCAATACTCAGAGAGTTGGGTTATGTTGAGAATATGCACCTTCATACCTCTCACTTCCAATCCATCAATTGTTTCCTCCACCACTTGCATCATTTTGGGATTTGACAAGGTTCCCGAATACCCCTCTTTAGAGTATTGGCTCGATTTCATTGTAACAGTTTTGGTTTGCATCCATTCCCCATTCTTCTCCCCTGCAAAAGCACATGAATTTGTCTATTTCAGAGCCGCAGTTTGAGAAGAAAGTGAGTTAAAGGGAATTTTATTATTGAGACTGGGGTTGAGAGCTTCTCTCTCTAGAGAATGCACTACCCCAGTCAATCCATTCGGCTCACCCCAAATCTGAGGTAATTCCAACTCAGTTTGGTCACCAAATCTCTCAACTATCACGCTCCTTTCAGTTCAAACTGATACACCGAACCAATGGGCCGTGTAGAGGTTTGGCGCTTGGAGCTTCATCTAATAGCGATATGGGTCTTCCCAATCTACCTCGTTTCCTCCAAAATCAGAGATTTCATCTATCTCTTCTGTGGTCAATCGGGCATGGGTTTCAGTACCCGTCAACAGCTGGGTTTCGTCACACATCAGTATTGGAGGTGGACGCTATCCGATTCACTCAATAACCACTGTCAGAGTCAAAGCCCAAATCATGGGTCCGTCTCAAAACCTGATCTCATGGACCGGGTCAGTCTTCCGTCACCGACGCTCTGCAAGGAGATGGGGTTAGATAGGTCGGAGGTCACTGTTCTCAGCTTCAATCTGGCCGGAAGTGGGCTCTCAACTTGGGTTATTGAACCCAGCTACTGGCGGAAGTGGTTTTCAGAGTGGGTTTTTAAACTCATAGATCTCAAAGTCCAAACACGGGCTGCTTTAACCTTAGTCGGCAGTCTTAGTTACCAGCGGTCTCAGTTCACAGAGAAGACCCAGAGCTTCACGCTCATGGGTCCTTTTCACGGTAAGAGAATACATCGGCAATTTCTCAGCTCCGACTGTATTTGGTAGGAATTTATGGCTGTTCAGAGTCAGATTTCTCTTCGGCGACAGCGACATTGGGTTGCTTGACGTATATAGTCTTGTTCTCTTCGGGTTGGCCCTAGTTCCCAGGTTGGAGCTACACTGGGTCAGTCCATTATTCACAGGGGTTGTTCTCATTCACAGGTCAGTTGACCAATTGGACAAAATTTGTGTTCTTGGCAATCTAAATTGGCTACATTATTATTCTAAACCGTAAATGCATATTGTGAAACTTGATGGGCAGTTATCTGATTGGACTGAGATCAAGATAATTTGTTTGGCATAGCTCCGCAACTGAGTTCCATAGTTAGTTCCTTAGTTGGACAGAATTAGTTCCTCGTTCAAGCTCTTTGTCAAGCTGCTTTACATGACTAGTATCTTTGCTTCCTTAGCCTGGTTCTCTTCCATAGTTAGTTTCGTGATTGTCTTTGATTAGATTGGGGTAATGCTCTGATTGAAAGGGGCAGCTTGGCAAGTTGTCTTTGATTAGATTGGGGTGTTGCTTTGATTGAAAGGGGCATCTTGGTCTCAATTGCGGTTCGTGTGGCCTTTGTCTGGTCACTTAAGCCTTTGCGGGCTCATACCCAGTTTAGTTACAGGGTACTTTGCCCATTTGGGGCTCATGGTTTATTATCAAGCTGTTTGTTGCGCTTCTCTATATCCCTAGGTTCTTTGCTTCATTAGCCTGGTGTTTGTGCGTAGTATGGTTGTGTTCGTGGCTATCTTGGATTAGATTGGAGTTTTGCGCTGATTGAAAGGGATAGCTTTACGGCTACCATTGACTAGATCTGTAGTTGGGCTCTGATTGAAATAGGTAGCTTCCGGGGTTGTCTTTGATTAGATTAGTGGTCGTGCACTGATTGAAAGGGATAGCTTCGCGGGCTGTCATTGATTAGATTGGTGGTAGTTCACTGATCGAAAGGGGCAGCTTGGTCCGCCGGCGGTTCGAGTGACCACATTTTGTGGTTCCTCTTTCTGTTCCCCTTTTAGATTATAGCGAGCCTAGGGGATTAGGTTGAGGGTGGAGTAGTCTGGATGGAATGGGCGTGGCGTGCTAGGTACTTGGGAGGGTAGCCTTGTCGGATGCCGTCATCTCCAGTTCGAGTCTCTTCTCGGTTTCTAGTCCCTCTGTAGTAGCTGTTCTTTTAGAAGTGGGTATTATGCGTGTTCTCTGGGTTTGTTTGGAGTAGTAGTATCTTAGTTTGCTTATCCCTTCTCTAAAGACAGTGGTGATTGGTAGTTGGCTAAGAGCGGGTTGTTTCTGGCGAGCCTTAGGCTTGGATGAGAGTATTAGGCCAGATGGAATGGGCGTGGTGTGCAGGGTGGGGCCCCCTGTCAGATGCCGACATCTCTGGTTCGAGCCTCTTCTTGGTGCCTTGTTCCTCTGTAGTAGCTGTTCAACTTACCTTGATGCCGTTTGTTATGTTGATGCTAGTCCTCAGTGTTGGTTATCTTTTGGTCATCTCTGGCCGTGACTATTTATTTTATTTCCTAGCCTGGCGGGATGTGCTAGGTAGTAGTTCAATTTCATGTTATTTCTTCATATCACTTCATATCATACCCCGTTGTACTATCCTTCCGTTTAGATGGATAGTGCAATGGGGGTATGATCACTACACACATGGCACTTTTGTTATTTTATTTATTTTACCCTACTCTCCATGCGGGTTATGCATGGGTTATTGCAATTTTTTCAATCTTCTTTTTTTTCCTTTTCTTTTCCTCCTGGGGTATGCCCCTTGTAGGCTGTAAATTCGGTTAATCTTTTTTAATTTCAAGCTAATTTACCCAAAAAAAAAGAAGAAAAGAAAGTGAGTTGTAGAAAAAGTTTGTCCAAATTAAATTGATACTGCATTCGCACTACCAACGTGGCGCCATCGCGACTTAATGCAGTGCTTTATATTTCCTCCTAGAATTTTGATCCATAGCTTCCTAACAGAATCAGTTGGTTTGGCCTATCAAATCACAAGTTCTAACCCGGTCCTATATGTTGATATTCAACATGCCTGACTTACACCTAGTCCCCTTTAACTGGGTTGGCCGCTAAAATTGTACGTATGGATACCATTTGTTGGTCCAAATAGCAACCCAAGAGGGGGGTGAATTGGGTATCTCAAATATAATGAGAAATTTAAATACTAAATGTAGCAGTAGAGCTGAGTAGAAAACCTTTGGGCTAACACCATCCTTAATGTATATTGGTTTGTTTCTTTGTTGTTCCTCATCTTCCACAAAATCGATCCTCTTTGACTGGACAAATGTGGGGCTCAGCATCTCTAGAACTTACAGGAGAAGAGTTTTTTTGCTCATACAACCAGTATTATATATAACTAGCTAGAACTCTCTAGCTGGCTACCCTTGCGCACCTTTCATCTGAAAGCCCAAGAGGTCAATTCTCAACCTTTCGCTGAGTGTTGATTATTTTCCTCATTAGTTGGTTATTTCTCTCTGGGCTTATTTATTCGGCAAATTGTGCACATATTTTGCATGGGAGCTTTTGTTGTTGGACTTCTCATGTCATTATTTGGCCAGTTTTTGTACGCCATAAAGCGATTTGATACAAGTTGAGGAAAACATGAAAATATGAGATGGCGGAGATATAATTATTCTTGTAACCTCAAGGCATTCTAACCAGTTGAAATCAAAACTGCAAGTAATAGAAAACATACCAAAGGTGAGCCGATGAATATTGAATATGAGATTCCAGTGATCAAATGGTTTGAATATGTACTAACAAGACCTCAATTTTCTCCTCAAGCCACCAGATATAGGAATCAAAGATGAGTATATGCATCAATCCAGTGTCGTGCATGATTTTCATTTGCCTCAATTCTGACCGTCCGACATTGTAAATGATGGTGGAATGGATCGTCACAGTTAGATTCAAGCAGAAATGGAGCCCAATAGAAATCAATGGAAGCATTGTATTCCTTCATCATGTAAAGAACCAATTAGCCTTTACATACGAAGATTACAACCAGGATTTAAGAATTAATTCAAAAGAGAGAAGACTTTATTGTCAACACTTATCTCATTTATTTAGGTCTATGTTCGTAATTTGGACCATTCATCTAAGACGTTTATTGAGGCAATCATCTATGCAGAAAATTTTGAATTACTGGACTTAATTTTTGAATATAATCATCCTCCAAAAACGTGCTGTGCTTGGATTTGATTCCTGACTCCAGCCCTGTTTTTGTTTGTACGGTCATTTTGATGAACCCTACTTGAATAATTATTCGTATAATTGGAACGGCCTGGGTAGTCGACAAGCCTGATCCAAACTAAAAAGTTGAATTTGGACTCACAATTGCGTTGAAGGTGAACAAGGAGGCATTGAAATGGGTGGACTTGGTCTTGAGCCCAGGAGGGATGGAGGACTCGACAAGGCATACCAGTGAAACACATTGGTTCCTATTCAGTGAATCTCCCAGACTCCCACGAAAACAAGCCTCTTCCCCCTTAGCTTCTCTAGCAAAGCTCTGGCATCGAATCTTTCGTAGCAGAAGAAAAGACAAGTACACATCAAACAAAATGGCATTCAGAGAGAGAGAGAGAGAGAGAGACCAGGGAAGATCACAATCATGAGGTTGCCATCTCCATTGCTGATACTTCAAGTCCTTTCTACCAAACTTGTCACAAGCAAAGTCATCAAACATGAATTGACACTTTTGCCCCTTGTACAGCGAGTAGGACTACTTGTCAAAAACCCATTTTCCTAAAAACCCATTTTCCTAAAAACAAGTTGCAGCCCTCCAACAAGTTATTGCTACTTGTTTCATCTCCAACAATATTCCATTTTCTTTCTCCTTCGTGATAAGTATATGTGATGATGATTAAGGCCCCAATTAAGAGGTCTATAAGGGAATGGAACCTCCATCCAATTCCCCTAGTTGATACCAGACCTAGTGGTTGCTCTGTTTTTGTCATTTACCTCAGCTCCCTTTGGTTAATCTTGGGTGGTTATTTAGATGAATGGAGGAGCAGTTGGCTAATTTGTGATAATTGTGGGTAGCAGTTAGTTTAGGTGAAGCATTATGTTTTGGAATGTGCTTTTTTTTTGTGACTTTCATCACTTTGTTGACCATTTTTCTTTCGGAAAAAATCGAAATGGTCCCTATAGTTTGGTGTTTATGTCAATTTGGTCCTTGCAATTTGAATTGGCTTAATTTACACTCTGTAGTTTCCATTTTATTCTAACTTGGTCCAATTACTAACTGTCATTAGCCTCCATTAACCCTAGACACAAATGGGTCCCTTTTCTAGTGAATTACCGAACCCTTTCTTCTCTAATCTCGCAGACCTAAAATCTCCTTAAAAGCAAAATGGAGTCTCTTTTTTCTAAAAATCGAGTTCTTTGGCCTGTATTCTTTTTTCTAAAATACTTGAATTATTCTTTCGATATTCAAGAGGTGACTAAACACACCTAAGCTCTATGCTCGGTGGAGACTCTGAGGTTCTTTCTAAACCTCTTTTGTGGACTGAACTATGGCCGGACCTAATTCTCCTTTACTTGGAGATATGTAAGCAACTTGATGAAAGCTCGGTCCCTTTTTAAAATAAAACCCACTTCATTTTCTAAAATTGAAACATTTTTTAAAAATATCCGAACCCCTTTTATAGAACACAACTCCTCATTTTTCCTTTCTTTTCAAGAACCACGTCGCAATCCATAGGAATCGGATCACTTATTCAGGCCCTAATCCCTCTCACGCCTTCCCCCCCGAAGACGAACGAGACACATTTTGGTCGAAAGTAAAATCCCGAGAGTTACAAATGGAGAAGGGAACAATGAGGCTCTGTGTTTTGGTTCAAAGGTATATTAAGGTAATAGGAGAATGACAAATTACAGTTTTAACCCCAGAAAAAGGGGCCCATTCGTGTCTGGGTCTAACGACAATTAGTAATTGGACCACATTGGAACAAAAGGAAAATTACAGAGTGTAAATCGAGCCAATTCAAACTGCAGGAACCAAATTGACACAAACACTAAACTACAAGGACCATTTCGGTTTTTTTTCCTTTAACATTCAAGTAGAAGTATACAACAAAAATATTAAGGCCCCGATCAGTTCATCTCCTGATATAGTTTCCTATTTAAATCCTATCAAATCGATTGCTTACACTAGAAAAATATACAAACTACTTTTTGAAAAAGAAATTAAATATTATGGTGAAAAGACTTAAACGAGAAAAATCTAAAATAAATCTAAAATTTCACCCAAAAAAATGACATAAAACTGTATAAACCCAACTTACTGGTTAGAAACGTTTATGAACAGCCTAATACAGGTTCAGTTCTGTTTTGAGAATGTAAATTGGGAAGCTACTAGGGGTGCCCATGCTGATCCGCCCCTAGCCGGCCCATAAAGCAACCATGCAGCAGCCTCGCAGAATGATACTCCCTCCGTCCCAATTTACTTGTCACAGTTCTATTTCAACCGGAAAAAAGAATTAGTTATATCTTTAAATTGGTAATGAATTTTATATCCACTATGGATCTTGTTTGATAGATCTCAATTTGTTCTATAATACAATGTTTTCAAAATCACCTAAAATATTATAAATTACAAGATATAATCAATTGAAAAGTGGCACGAACTCCAAAAAGTGACAAGTAAATTGGGACGGAGGGAGTAGCATGTTAGCAATTGCTTCAGCTATAGGGAACAAATCAACTGAATAGGATCGATTGCTAAAATATAATAAATTCAAGCCTTTGGACATAACAATAATAAAATTTCATTGCTTAATTTCTTTACATATACAACTTGTTCTTTGTTTTCCAATAGTTATTTTCTTTTTCAGATTAATCATCTTTATCTTCAAACAACAATCACTATATCACAACTAGCATAACACACAAAAGACATCAAAATCGATCTTCACTTGCACAAAAAGATGATTATACCTCTCCATAACCTTTATCTAAAGCTCAACTCCTCCGAAATATTGCATGCAGTCGTCTCACTTGCACTGTCACTGGCTGGAGGCGATTCTTTCATACGTCTACTCATCAAGTTGATGGGCTTAATTAGCTCATCGTCATCTTGATGCATGTCCATAGGGCCATCATCACTGGAGGCTGCAGTCATTTTCTTGCCCACCGAATCATTAGTTTCTGCAGCTTCTTCATCAAAAAAACCTAGATCGATATAATCAGCAAATCTTCCTTCTGGATAGAAAATGTCATCACTGTCCTTTGCAGAGTGCCTTTCAGACACTGCTGTTCCTCTATCCAATATATCAATATGCTTGGAGCCAAAGTAACGCCCTCGAGTATTCTTCTGTTCCTTGGAAGTATCTGTCTTCTTTCCCTTGTTTCGTTTTTTTGGATGGTGAAGCTTGCATTTGAACCCTTCAGTACAAATTCCTGTTGCTTCAAAAGTGGGGCAGACATAGCTGTGCTTCTTTCGGCACTGTAAGTTGAGAAATACGAATACAATATCAGTTTATTAGTTTTATATTCAATGAGCTGTGTTCATTCGATTTGGGGAATAGAAGAAGGGAGAGACAGTAGGAATTAATCACTTCATACTAATTTCAAAAACATTACATTCACCAAACACTTTTAAGTGCAAATAATTGATATGATTTGAATCAGCCCATCTTTTGAACAAAATCAACAGAAAAAGACGATAGTGCCTCTAACTAAGAACCGTGCCAGATTATTTGAGCAAATTTGACAAATCAACAGATAAAAAATGATCAGCAGCAATAATCCTAAATGGTACCTGAATAGTAACCTACTATGAGAACATAGTAAAAGAAAAGTCCAATTCATAGTTTCTACTCCCACGAAATTCCCTGTCCCACTGCCCCTATGCTCTCACTTCAAATACATTCAGAGCTATTCTTCAGGGGATAATTTTGGATAATGGATGATCTTATACTAGACTTTTCAACTAGGGTCAAACACCATGGGAGATTTTCAAAACGAAAAACTTGTACCACTGATTCGGGAAGGAGGGAGCATTTATGGCATCTGACAACTACATTATAGAAATACCTCATTTCCATCAGCACAATAGCCCCTGAGAAAACCTTCACAAATAGAAGCATTTGGATTCACGTTGACATGTCTATAAGGGCAACTCTCGTTGGTGCATAATCCTGCCAGAAAATGAGTCAGATATGTGTGTTTTGGGCAACGTGAATGGAATTCAAGTATAATATGCTAGCAAATCCACCTTGAAGAAAATAAGAACAATCCTGCATTCTTTCAGGTATGGCCTGCATTTCAGAAAAGACAATAAAGGTAAAACCAAAACAACAGGATAATATCCATTCAATCAACCATCTTGAATCTATCAGAAAAGTGATACACCTTATGGGTCAATTTGCAGTTGATATCCAAACATGAACCCTTCAAAAATTTTGTGCAAACCGCGATTTTAGAGCGATCGTGAGTATAAGGACATTTTCCATCATCCTTGTTACATTTTCCAAACCGCGTGAAGAACTGACAGTATTTCCTCTTTCTAGCCAACCGCAGTCTGGCATTATGTAAACTCCATCGTACTTTCTCACTTGCCAATATTCGTGTTCGTTTTCTCGGATCTCGAATTAACTGGTTACCATTGCCAATTCGTACATACCTGCCAGTAGCAAAATACATTTATATACAACGAATTCGATATTGTCCACATTAGAAGCTAGAGTTTAAAGTTCTCTGCTTGCTACTTTTTTTTTCCCTACTAGATCATCATATTCAATGCACAATGTTCAGGATCAATCATAGCAGTATTTTGTGCATTTGGAGTAGACCATAAACATAACTCAACATACTCGTCATTGCCAATCAGTAACCTCTTTGGAACAGCAGATTTCTTTGCACCAGGTTGGAGAGCAGCTGAGTTTGACGACTCCTCATCTACACAGCACATGGAAGTACTAATAAGTAAATTCTAGATAAAAGAACAAGAAAAATACTCATAAATAAATGTCCAGATATCATCATTCAGGAAAAAATATAAAAGTGAACATCGAGGTCAACAACTACAGTAGACAAATAGTCGTTTGAAGGAGTTCGCTTAATGAACTACAATGTGGCAATTCCAATGAATATTTCAATCATCTCTCTACAATTTCTGATTTATCATTAAGAAAAGCCAGCCTAAGCTGAACAAAACAAGAAGTTGCTCTGCAATACATGTTTGCTACTGTGCGAATACTCTTCTTGCTTGCTTCTTTTTCTCTATTCTCGCTCCTTTGCAGTTTGCATATATGTAACTCTACAGAATAATTTTCTTGCTTTGTGCGAGTCAGAAATGAATATGGTAACATTACAGCATAATTTTATAGTCGGTGTTCTGAAGACAAAGAGTAGTTTTTTTTTTTTTTTTTTGAGCAAACATAAACTCGATATATAAAAAATAAAAAGGACACTACAGGTCCAAAATACAAAAAAACAACACACCAAAACAACAACAAAAAAATACAGAAAATAAAAACAAAAAAGTCGCCTCAAACCAAAATGCCGGAGCCGGACCCATTGATCACACTCGTGAGGGTGGATGGAGTGGCCAAGTGGAGAGGGCAAGTATGGGTAGAGCAACTCTAGAGATAGACCCACCGCACCAACTTGAGCTCGTTCCCGCCGTAGGCTGAAGGCCGAAGCTACTGACTGACGCCGCCACCGTCGTTGCTGAGCTAGTTCCAAAGACCCAGATCTCAAACCCTAGATCTAGCTCCTGAGTCAAAAAATGATGGGGACAATGGGAGATCTCATCTTTCTAAGAACTGCTTTTTTTGCAGCAGGCCCTTGAATGGTTTTTATCAAAGATGGAAAATTGCAGAGGAAGAGGAGCTGTGTGCAAACAACCTTTCCACAGCATCGAATACAGAAACAGAAAATAAGGAACTGGCAAATGTGGTGGCAAAGTAGTGTGGTGGCAGGGGGCGTTCAAATGGCGGCTGAATTTGGAAGGATTGGAAGAGGTGGCGGGTCAGGTTTTTGAACAAGGGTTAAAAGAAGAAGATGAAGCCAAGGATTAAAAGCTCTCTTGCATCATTTTGCTCATTAATGAGATTCCCCATTCTATTAAATGTCCCACAAACGGTGTTAAACATCGTGGCAAAATGACTGGAGTGCCCTCAAAGTAAGACCAAAAAACAGGTGCGTAATTCAGACCTCGTAGTTTTCTCACGTGCAACTAAGATTTTGTTTGAGCGTTCCTTTTTCTTTTCTTTTTTACTTTTCTCAATTGGGCTGATTCTGTTTTTGGTGAATCTTTTATATACTTTAATCATTTTGATGTAGTCTCTTGTATTTTTCTTAGAGCTCAAGAATTGAAAAAGTTGAAAGACAAAAACATATTGGATGCAAAACACATTAAAGAGAGAAGCTCAGCGATTTATTATTTGATTACTTTTCTAAATTCCGTCTTTTTGTGAATGTTAGTTTTGCATTGAATATTAGTGTTCTAAAAATCAAAATTAATCAGAAATTTATTGATGGCGGGATCTATCCGACTAGATCTGACTAATTGCTATGAGCTAATTAATCGCCGATTATTAATTGGTATGCGCCGACTAATTGCTGATTACTAGGCCTCAAAGCTCGAAGGTGGCTGATTGTCCGACTAGCGCCTAGCGACTTTTAGAACATTGTTAAATATATGGGGTTTATTGATTTTAACTGACCCCAAGTGATTAGGACATAAGGCTCGGTTTGGTTTGGTTTGGTTATGAAGTTTATTGATTTGTTTCGGTGAGAAAGAAAAGTTAAAAATTACCACTAAAAACTTTTAAAAGTTCACTAAGGGTAAATAATAAATATAATTAAAAAAAAAAAAACTGTTTAGTTTGAATTATAGCCCACGAGCATTACCACAATCACACACTTCACATCTCAATTGGGTCTTACAAATAGAAAATTTTCGAGGATGATTGGACAAGGAGTTCTTGTAGTGCACTAACGCACTCGGAGTGTAGTGCATCTTGGTACACTCCACTGAGATCTTTTCATTTTTTTAATTCACCGAGGGTGCGTTTTTGGTAAACTAAATAGACAGCCCATGTTTTAACGAATTTCTAGGGAAGACATTCTCCTCACATACATCAACCAAAATATCATTATTTTGCTAAGCAACTAAAATATCATTTAGCGGAAACAACTTGACTATTGCCATTAGCCTATAGTCCATTTAGTTCACGGAAATGCACACTGAACACTATAGTTGTGTAACAAATTAAGTTATATGAGTATTCGTAACCTCACAATCAAGATAAATTTTTCTTATAGTTTGTTTTTTATATTACACTTTCCGTTTATTTCTGTATAATGAATATTTTCCGGCAATGCCATCAGATTTCCGCAACGACTGAGTGCGGATTCGGAGCAGTATTTGACGCATACCTTATTCTAATAGAACACAGTTGGGAATTCCAATCTTAAAATCGGAACTGTCCACCAGTGGGAAAAGTACAAAAAAAAAAAAAAAACTGCTTGCAGGGGTTGATCTGTTCAGGTCTCCATGGATTGATTATTATGGAGCCTAATGTAGTAATAATATTAGGAGAAAGCAAGGTGTAACATATAAATGTTGCATGTTTTTTTGAGTGTATGTTTTGCAAAGGATCATACCAGGGAAGTATATGGTACAAATAGCACACATTTTTTCCATGCCTGGTATGCATGTTTGTGTGTACGAATAGAGGTGTAGGGTAACCCAAAATAGTTACATATCTTTTAGGTTAGTTAGTAGCTACACATATCTTTTTGATATATTAGTTATACATTTTATTGGGCCGAGCAACAAAATCTTATACATTTTTTTGGTGTTAGTTACACATTATTTTATAAATTATAACCAAAATTCTTGTCACCAAAATTAAATGGGATGTGTACCATAGGCTTCTCCTTTGATATTAGTATGTGGCTACTTGTGTATCTGATTATTTAAGTCTAGATATGTATGTGTTGTGATACGATTATACGAACATAAATTAGCGAGAGTTTGTGTGGTTGGTGATGGCTGTTATTTGGTATTGATGAGACATTAATGAAAACATGTGGTGGGTAATTTGGACATACTAAATTTCCTGAGGTTACATGATTCCATCAAAGCCATTTCATGGCAGTACCACAGAAGGGGGAGTTTGTCAATTGTCAGATAAGTAAGGGAGCTCAGTGTCATTTCAGAAACCTCAGAGCAGGTCTCTGTATTAGTCAGAAACATCAGGGGAGGTCAGTGAAATTAACCCTAAAAATGGCAGATACTTAAGCTGTGTTAGTTCTATACCCTAGGGGCATAACATCCAAAGGAGGACTAGAAAGAATATAGATATAACTCAAGCCCAATGAAATGAATTAGTAGGGCACCTGAAATCCTCTGAAGTGTCCGTCTTGTCGGATCCATTTTGTACCGGACGGAACCAACACGGAATATACGCTCTCCTGTGACGTATTTAGATAGTTTAGAAAGTTAAAGCATTACAGCAATATCAAGAATAATTCTTCAATATTCTCATCAAAAAATACACGGCCAGAAGGTTCTATCAGATACAAACATATTGACTTCACGATAGCAAACTGTTTGATATTGCTTAATTTTTGGACTTTCTAGTTCAATACTAACTGGAGCATCCTTGTAAACCACACACGTAGAGAAGGGAGCATTCAATCCACAATTGATGATAGCAGTCGTTCAATCACATTTTGTTTTGACAAGTATTCATTCTCTCACAAAGTTCAGTTCAAGTAACACTCGGGAAAAAAATGGATCTGCCACTCCAGGACTATTTAATGGCATACCTGGGCATAGCTCTATACTATGAACCAACTTACGGGAAGAACGGTTTCTATTTTTTGCTCCAGTTGTAACAGCACCAGCACCGTTCTGTTCTCTTTTCTTCTTTTCTACTGCAACCACAGCTAGTGTAGCTTCCTAGAAAAAAAAACAGAAGTCAATACCAATTAAGTAGATTGAAAACAGTTCCCTTCCAGCAGGAACCAACCATCAGTTAAAATTCGAAGTAGTTAAAAAGGGAAATTCCAGGCTAATAGGGCCACACTAACCTCATTTGCCTTTTTTAACTTCCTCTCAATGGATTTTGACCACTTCAAACTAGCCCCACCAACGCTTAGTACCTTGGATTTTCGCAAAGAAAATCCCTGGGTAGACCTTGTGTAAATAGTCTCCCTTTTTCTCGAAAGCAGCAATTTCCGACTGAACAAATACAATCATCCATTATTTTCTTGGGTCTAACATGTGGAGTTAACTTAAAGTATGGAGCCAACAGAACAATAACAGAAACAGAACTAAATGCTAACCTACCTGATTGTAGATAAGGAAGTATTAGGAGTGGACGCTGATGCATGCATTAAACTTCTCCAGTAAGTTGCTCTTTTCCACGGAAAAAGGTGTGGCCACACCTGATGTATCAATGTATTCTCTTTCTTTAATGACTGTGCACCACGTAGTGTCCACACCAATGAGGATTTTGAAGGTTTATATGTCTTTCCCAAACCTGTAAAATGTTGACCTGCCTAAGTCTTGCCTACCCATTGATCATGTCATATGGAACTGTACAATTATTCTCAGAACAACACCCTATAATCCTCAGATGCAATATATAAACATAGTGAACTTAAGGGATGTTTTAGACATAGATATTCAATAGTCGTGATTGATTAGAAGGCATGACTCAGTTGTACTGATAGTGAACAATAGAAACTGCTAAAAGGTAAGTCATCTTGGAAGCTTACTATTTGCCAAAGTACCTTTAAGGCTTGAACTATAAGAAGAACAGCAATTAAAGAGATGTTAAGATCCCCAGGTTTCGAACAGATCAAATAACACATACAACATGACTGAATAAACACACATATTGAAAAACTAGCTAAATTAAAATCCAGCATTAATTCTTCAATTACCATAATCTCTTTCTCATTTTTTTTTTTAAAAATTGCCAATCTCAATCCCTGGAGTGGGACGACCAAGAAACATGATTTCCCACCATGTGTGACCAACAATGCTGATAAATGAGACCAATGCTTCAACATACGTCAAATCAACAGCAGACAGTTGGTCAGAATTAAGCAATAGTCGACTGCACAACATAAACCTCGGTGTTTTTGTGTCCTGATCTCAATTGAGCAGGAAACAGGCAAATACTGACAACTAACTAGGATGGAGCCTCTAAGGCATTTGTATTAGATATTCAATGAAGACAGCACACAAAAATCATGTCCATATTGCATGACGCATCTATAATTTTTTCACATAGAAAAGACCAAATTAATGAATCACTTCGTCACTGCAAGCCTGCTTCTATGCTAGGAACCAAAAGAATAAGCAACACTTGATGAACTAGTTCCGAAATCGTACCTTTACCAGACCGCCCTCCACTAGAACTGCTTTGAATAAATGGTAGAGCCTTTTTCCCCTCTAAGATTAACATATCATCAGGCAAGCCCACTTTTTGAGTGATTTTGAACGACTTTCTGATGATCTGGTTTTTTTTCCTTTTATAGTAACCACTGGAGGATGGGGCTTCAGTCTTGTCAACATTCTGATGAGACACATCACTAGAACCTGAAGCTGCAACCAACTGATTTGATTTTCTCTTTACATACATTATCTTCTTCAAATCCCTAGACACTGAGTTTCTATCATCTTGTACACTCTCGCTTACAGAGCTGTTGATTTGACCATTTTGATATTCACTAGTACCTGTAGAATTTGGAGCATCATGGTAAATCTTTGACACGTCCGCATTTACTTTTCGTGTTAATGGATCTGAGTCAGTTTCAGAGCAACCATTTGATGGAGGATCTGCCAATGGTGAAGAGGTCATGCAATTTGATAACTTGGTGCTGCAGGGTAATGGTGGTGTTTTGGACCTTTCAAGAGTAGCGTCCAGTCCTGTCTTTTCCTTTATTTCGTTTACAATCGGACGGTACAACCGATAGACAGATGAAGTCAAACCATGAGAGACAGTAGGAGCAGCAAATGGAGAAGGTTTTCTCACAAGACTGTTACCTTTACGAATGTAAGCAGCAGTTTGATCCTTGCCGATGTTTGAAGCCTGCTGCCCTTGAGGAGGAAAAGGGTTTGGATATGAGCTTTTCCCCAGATGAGACGAAGCAGAGGGATTCATAGATCGATGCCACGTTCTTGGTTTTGTTCTGTGGCTTGACGGGGCCATTTTCTTTAACAAATGACCTGGAAAAATGCTAGGGACTACTGAAGCCAATTGGTTCTTTCTCGTGTTATTCATAGAATTCAAGCCATGAGTTGTTTCTCTAGCATCCTGAGGCCCCACCTCAGTGTTTTTTGAGGAAACACTTCCCACCACATGACCTGGTTTCTTGTCGGTTGTGGTATTCTGCAGAGATGTATTCAACAAGTTTGACGACAAAAGATCTTCAAGGACAAGCTTTTCATCTTGTTTTCTTTCATGCACGCAACCCTTGTCATTCAGTACTTGACCAAGTGTTATTTCAGTATTGACAATCTTTGATGCAGTGGCAGTGGACGGTGTTCCTTTAGCGTCCATGTTGAATAGTAAAAAAGGTGCAGACTCCATGACTGCATCTTGCAAGTCAGAAGTGGAGACACCGTCATCATGTTCATATAAAGACAGAGTGTTTGAGACAGAGGGCAAACCATTCTTAACAAACAAATCAGCCTCACATTCCACATCTTTAAAAGGCAGGCTCTGATCTCTGTCTAGAGTTTGAATTTCTACCAGATTTCTCTGCTGAACAATCTCTGTTCGAAGCACTCCAGGCTCCTCCACAGACTTACCCCTACCTCCTTTTTCCTTACCAAAAGCATTCTCTATGGTCATAACCAGATCACTTTTTTCATTCTGATCAAGTTCTGAAACATTATTACAAAGGCCGTCTCCCACAAAGCCTACAGCCTCAAATGAGGCTCCTACCTTAGAATTTTCAAGCAACACAGGGCAAGACTCTGAACAAGATGGAAATCTAGAAGAACCCTCTTGGTGAATGTTACACACCATGTCTCTAAGTGAAGGCAGTTTCACACTCGAAGCAAAGGTACCAACATTAGAGCTCTCCTCCTGGGTCTCAGACAGCATTGGCAAAGGTGAAACTGGTGCAGAGATTTTCCTCTTCTTTGTATACTTGGAAGAAGTTGTATTTTGGCTAATCCTGATACTTCCTTTTCCTGAAACATCATTGTCAACTGAACCTTTAATTGGACTGTAACCACGCACAATCCTGTTCTTGTCTGTACAGCTTTGAGAGCCAGCACTAAAGTTCCCAGCACCCAGCAAATCCTCTTCTGCAAAATTAAAATCAAATGCAGGAAAACTCAAAGTTGTACCTACAGGATTCTCAGGCATGTCACCTGAGCTTGGACTTGGCAAATGGTGACTGCTATCTTTCCTCTTATTAGATGTACACCCCTTCTCAAAACCAGCATGTAGATCACCTCCCACTAGCATCGTGGCTTTTGGAGCTCCTTCCAAGGCAACATTCTCATGCAATACAGTGGCACTAATGGGATCTGACTCCTTGCTAGTATCATCAAGGTAACCATTCCCAGAAAAGTAAAACTTACTTTGAGAATTTCTCAAACCATTGTCAGAACCTGAGGTGGTAGTTGCAGAATCATTGGAGCTATATCCATCAGGGACACCCTCCTGGATACTGGTTTCCTCTAAACCCACAATAGCCTTGCTTTCAACTGAAGGAACAGCCCTAGGAAATCCTTCCACATCAACACTTCCTGCCATTACAGTAGCCTCATTAAACATGGAATCATTGCCCACAGCATCAGTGTCTGAAACAGTAATTTTCAGTTGCCCTCTAAGAAGCCCATTGTCGGAACTCGAATCATTATGTACAGTACTAACAATGGCGAGTAAATTGACAGGAACCCCATCACTTCTGATTTCCTCTGGACTAGAAATATTGTTAGCCTCTAACTGTCCTTTTAAGAAACCATTCTGAAGAAATACAGGAGGTTCAATCTTGTGGCTAAAATCACCCACCTGACCACTACCAGTAAAAGCACTTCCATTTTGTAATTCAGCGGGACCCCTGGCATAATATGAAATGGTCTGCAAATCAATTGATGTATCTGCTATTACAGTACCCTCGTCAACATTGATTTTTAAAGGATTTGAAGAACCAAAAGGACGGGTAGAGCTTTTTCTTCTTGTCTTACTATTCTGGACATGAGATCCACCAGAATCAACTTCACTTCCATCTTTATCTGAATCTATAGACCCCGCAGTATAATTCTCTATTATATGATCCAGGAACGCAGTTACTTCATTTGGAGAAGGTTTCGTATCAACATTGTGCACCAAAACCATACCAGCTGATGCACTTTTCTCTCTTGGATGCATACTGTCCTCACCAACCTGTGAGGCTGTGGGTGGACCACTAAGGGATCTATTCTCTTTGATGAGATCAACATTTTTGTCCATCGCCAGTGACCTTAATACATATGAGTTGACTTCCTTCTTCCTAACCCCGAGTGAAGATGTCCCAACTGAGCCAATAGTATCGACACCCTTATCTGAAACAGGCTCTTTCATATTGTTTCTTCCAGGTAACTCCAACGTGTGGTGCGAGGAAGGTTGTGAAAAAATATCACACACATCTCGACCACCAGGATCCTTAATATTCCCCCCTGACTGCTTTGATTTCTTGTAAGAAATAGCGGAACAATCAAAACCATTTGTGGAGCTGTTCGGTTTGCTTAGTGGTGAATTTGAATGGTCTAACTCTGGCCCAGGGAGTTTCCTATTAGATTCGACTCCACAACTTGGAGAGGCCACAATAGCCTTGGCTACCAATGCATTAGATTTGAACGACACATCAAGCTCCACTGGGCTTCCCTCTCCATCTGGCTCCACTCTGGTATCGGTATGAGCAACGGGACCTCTACTTCTAAAGGTACTGGGGCCTGAATCATTAGAGCAAAGTGTCGGAAATTTTTGTTCACCATTTCTATTACGCTTAGTAGACTTACGAAATTGAATCCTGCGTAAGGCACTCGTCCTCTCTATTTCCTTTCTGTGACTTTGACGAAATTCATGGTTACCTTCTCTACTACCCCTAAATTTACCAGAATCATAAACATGAGGCACCCTTCTGGAGAACCCAATTTGGAGCCCACTGGAATTATCAAAAGCTTTGTTCTCACCATCCATGGGACAAGCATCAGATGAACTTCTGGAAGGCGGCCGAGCATGACCAACCCATCGCCTATTTTCATCACTACCATTACTCCTAATCCTATCATTGTCCATCGCGAAACCACGAAAAGACTGATAACTTCCCACAGTTGACCCATAATCTCTCAATTTTTTATTCGGGCTACAAAAATGTGAATCACCAAATGCAAAGTTCCTAGAAGATCCGCTAGAATGAGGATCGTAAAGATGGTAACGGCGGATACGATAACTAGTATCAACATCATTGGTATTATTCCTTAAGAATTCTTCATCATTATGATCAGGTTTAAATCCAACGTCGTCAATGAAATCATCTCTAAACCTAAGACTAGAATCTAGAACATGACTAGTAGGGTTATCATATTGGATAAGTTTATGGGGCGGAACCCTAGGCGGGTCCATCCAGGAAGAGTCAGAGCGGGAAATTGGGAAGGAATTGTCAAATTTTTTATCGAAAATCTTAGGCGGCGGCGGGTGGAGGAGGTGGTGGTGGTGGGAGGGGGGGATTCTAAGATGGTCCTCGATCGGGCGGGGGTGATTGGGGAAAGGGAAGTGTGATTGGTGATTATTATAAGAAGGCGGCGGTGGTGGTAGTGGTGGGGGAGGGGGAAGTAGATGGGGGTAGAAATTGATGTCTTCGGAATGGTTTGGTGGAGGACGGTGGTGGGGAAGAGGGACATACCTGGGAGGGTGGTCGAGGAAAGGCGGTGGCTGCTCCATCGTCTGCGTCAAGAGGCGCTTTGCTTTCCAGGCTCCAAAACTCTCCCACTATATTTTACGTACGTGGTCTATGCTTGGCTTGGTGAACAAGAGCTAAAATATGGCGGCCGCCATTCGCAATCCAGTATTTTCTTCATACAATCCGTTAAAAAATTTCCAATTAATTGCAAAATACAACTCCAATGTGAAATGACCTTATTGCCCTTATAAATTTCCACATACAACCCAACCAGTTAAAACTCTTCAAAAAATTTCTCCCCAGATAACCCAATAACTCATCTCCTTCCTCCCTTTTCCAAACCGTGAACATTCTGTTTTTTTTTTTTCACAACGATAACAGTTTATAAATTACAAAAAAAAATCCATTACATCAAGGATGGGACTCGTCCCAAAAAAATAGAACAAGAAACTACGACGGCACGGAAACAGTCCAAAGACTATACCCCATACTAAACAACCTCGACACGCTAGCAAATACGAAACCGTAGTTGATACCCAACAAACGCAAGTGGGAAATCCCCCGGGAACTACTACCTAACAAAGTCAAAATCGCTGGCATGCTCCTTTCACAAGACCACGAATCACGAACAATCAAACGCCAACAGATGAGTCCTCATTGTCACGAACATCTGGATGCTACTCCGATGCGAGCCCCTGTTGTCACAACGACCTCTGGACGTGAGATGGCAAAAGCTAGCAAATCTCATAGACACGGCGAGACTGGATACAAATCCAGAACCACAAACTTACAACCAAACTTCATATTATTAACCACTACTTGGGTCTAGAAAAATCAAGTTGAGAGAAAACACCGACGTGGATAAACCAACTAGAGAAAGCCCCACCAAAAGGAGAAATTTTTTAGTGTCGGGTGGGTACCACATCATTCGGCTGACGTGGTGCCCGAGCGGGAACATCCGAGCCGTCCAAAAATGTATTGGACGACCCAAATTGAAACACTCTCTTTCTCCTCTCACCCCTAAACTCTCTCCTCTTTCTCTCTTCTTTTTCTCTCTCCAAATTCGAGCTATCCAAAACCGAAATGGACGGCCCGAATGCACCGAGCAGGCATCACGACCCGCTCATTTTTTTAATACAAATTTATAATGTTAAATTCCTAAATTAATAACTAATTAGATTGAATAATTAAAATAGATGATTACATATATAATTGATATTACACATTTAAATATACTCCCTCCGTCCCAAATTGATTGTCCGGTCCGCAAAACGGAGTGTTAAAAATAATACAATTTTTGCAAGAAAAAATCAAAAAATTTTCAACAACTTACTAGATATCAATGAGAATTTTTAATTTGTGAAAAAAGTTTGAATTTTTTCTTGCAAAAATTGCATTATTTTTAATACTCCGTTTTGCGGACGGGACAATCAATTTGGGACGGAGGGAGTATTACACATTTAAATATACTCCCTCCGTCCCAAATTGATTGTCCGGTCCGCAAAACGGAGTG
>BPLS01031370.1:39180-58211 GCA_019656275.1 Rhododendron kiyosumense
TGTTATAGATTTTGTGAACTATTACGTCCCAGGTGCTAGCAGAGCTTCGAAACTTCCTCATATTCCTTTCAATCCATATGTGATACACTGTGACAGTGAACAGCAATCTGATAACAACACTCTTAAGGGTTTTGCCTTTAAAAGTGGATAGATGAGAGATCCAATCTGCCCAAGACCGGGGAAACCACCTCTCACATATTTTTGCTAAAATAGCATTCCAAACTTGTGTGGAGAATATACAATTAAAGAACAAATGATTGTGGCTCTCACTGCCAGAGCAGAGACTGCAATGAGAAGAGGATTTAATCCCAAAAAGAACAAGACGATCCTCTGTGGAAAGCCTACCTTGGATGGCAATCCATGCTATGAAGCTGCATTTTGGAATGTGACCAGAAAACCAAACTGTTTTATGCCAAGTCACTTTGGGAAATGGTTGCCTCAGTTCCTCCCAAAGAGAGGCAATGGTAAATTGTCCATTTGGGTTAAGAGTCCATCTAATTTGGTCTCTTGCATCCCTCAAAGGGGAAAGCTGACCTCTGACTTCGTTCAATTCCCAAGATTGTGTGACTGGGAATGCCCAAGCCGAATTGAGAATTATTTGGGACACCTTGGCATTCATTGGTAGGCCAGAATCATACACAATTCTGGGACCAAGCTTGTTCAACAATGGACCTAGAGGGTGCCAATTATCATGCCACAGGGAAGTGATATCCCCATTGCCAATAATGTGACGAATGTAAGGTTGAACGGTGTTTCTTAAATTAAGTAACTTCCTCCAAACGCAAGAGGGATTACTTGGCATCCGAAGACTCCAAAAGTTCCTTCCTTTTAATAAATAGGATTTAACCCATTGACACCACATTGATTGTTCGCCCCCTGAAATCAAAAACCATATATGTTTGGCAACCGCAGCCTTATTCCAAATCGCCATGGATTTGAAACCAAGGCCCCCCTCTTCCTTGGGAGCACAGAGGTGTTCCCAAGCAACCTTTGCTCCAGTTCTTTTAAGGTCAGGGCCGGACCACAAAAAGGCCCTAAGGATAGACTCCACTTCCTTAATTACCTTTTTAGGTAAGATGAACAGGGAAGACCAAAATGTTTGCATTGAAAACAAAATGTTCTTTATAAGCTGCACCCTCCCAGCATAAGTAAGATCCCTATTAGTCCAACATTTAGTTTTGGCAGTAATACTATCTACCAATCTCTGACAATCGACCGCCTTGAGTTTGGTAGATAGTAATGGGACCCCTAAATACCTCACCGGGAGGGAACCTTCCTGGAATTCCAGATCGTGCAAGATAGTTCCCTTAACCCTCTCATTAACTCCAGAAAAGAATATGCTACTCTTCCCTGGGCTAGCGGAGAGACCAGAAAGGGCCTCGAACTCATCCAAAGCATTCCGGATGTGATTGATAGATGAAATCTCCCCTTTGCAAAATATCATCAAATCATCTGCAAAGCAAAGATTAATCAACTGATTATCTTTACATCGCCAATGGAATTGAAAATCAGGGAGTTGAGATTATCATCAAATCATCTGCAAAGCAAAGATTAATCAACTGATTATCTTTACATCGCCAATGGAATTGAAAATCAGGGAGTTGAGATTTCTCCTTTAGCAAGGTTGTTAATACTTCCATCACGATAACAAAGAGATATGAGGACAGAGGATCCCCCTGCCTCAGTCCCTTCCTACCTTTAATGTGACCAGTCACTTCTCCATTTATATAAAGTGAGTAATTAGCCGTTGTTACACATGCTCGAAGCCACTTGATCATGGTAGGGTGAAAGTTCATTGCTGTAAGGACATCCCAGAGAAACTCCCACCTCACATGATCATAAGCTTTCATTATGTCAATCTTCATGGCACACCTAGGAGAAGGTGAAGGCTTGTGATAACCTCTCATCAGTTCTTGAGTAAGAAATATGTTATCTGCTATCCTCCTACCTTTCACAAATCTTGATTGGACAGGATCTATGAGCAGAGGAAGGGCAGATTGCAATCTCTTGGCTAAAATCCTAGAGATGCATTTGTAGATAGTATTGCAGCATGATATGGGCCTAAAGTCCCCCACCTTGGTAGGGTTTGGAACCTTAGGGACTAGTGCTGCAATGGTGGAATTAGCTGTGGTGAGCAATTGTCCAGATCTGAAGAAGTTCTGGACTGCTGAAGTGACCTCATTCCCAATGACAGGCCAAGCTTTCCTAAAAAACCCTGCATTGTACCCATCAGGGCCTGGGGCCTTAGTGGGATTAAGGGACCAAAAGGTCTCTTTGATCTCCAAATCTGAGATAGGAGAGACCATATGATGACTTTGTTCAAGATTGAGTTTATTCCTGATTAATTGCCCAACTCTATTTGGTCGCAAATGAGGTGTGGAGAGGGAAGTACCAAATAAGTGCGTATAAAAGTTAACAAACTCCGACTTGATAACCTGAAGATCATGAGTGATGGAACCATCACTAAGCTCTAAGCTTGTGATTTTGAATGATTACTAAGTGCGTATGATTGAATGATTACCTGTGAACGTTTGTGGTATATTTGTGATATTGTTGCCATGTCGTGACATACTTTATGAATGAATGTGGATTTGGGGAAGCCTTAACTTGTATATTGTGTGAAAGAATAGTTGTTTGGGTCGGTGGTCGAATTAAGAAGTCTCGTAACGCAAGGGGTGGTAATACAAAGACTTAGATGGTCTCGTAATGCAAGGGGTGGTAATACGGAGATCCTAGATGTTGGTGCACACTGTAATGCTAGGGGTGGTAATACGGTGACTCTTGTGGAGTTAAACTGTAACGCAAGGGGTGGAAATATAGTCGGTGGAGATTGGTGTTAGTGAGTCATGTTGAAATTGTTGATTTGCTTGCGTATTGTGAACCATATGGCATAAAGTCATTATAGCATATCTTAGAACGATTGTCTTGAATGATTGGCATATCCTTGAGTTGATTGTATTTCGTCGTTTAAACTAATTCCTCTTGTTTTCCTTCCTTTGCAACCCCATGTTTGCATATAGAATTGGTAAAGATTTTCCTACTGGGCTAGTGTAGCTCAACCTAATCTTTCTTTTTAGGACAAAATGGTGGACAATAGCTCGCATGCTTTGTGTGCTTGGAAGTGAAAGACTTTTGGAAGCTAACTGTTTTAGTTACTTAATCATCTTTTGTAAAGGACTTTCTTTTGACAAAGGTGGGTTTTTTTTTTTTTTTTTTTTGGGTAAATCAGCTTGAAAATAAAAAAGGATAAACGAATATACAGCCTACAAGGGGCATACCCCAGGAAGAAAAGAAAAGAAAAGAAAAGAAAACAACCAAATTGCTACTGCCAAACGGCTACAACAGGTAAATGAGCCATGCTGTTTTCCATCCATCTACCAAGAGGGAGGGGAAACAAACGACTACAACAGACAATAGCTTTACAAAATATATGTGATATGAGAGAAGTTGGGCTAAAAGTAGAAGCCGAACAGTAAGTGCAGCTAGATGTCCATCACGAGCAATAACTTGAAGTAGGCATCACAGGGAGTTGCTGCAAAGGCAATAGCAATTATGAGCAAACTAGTAAAACATAGTAGTGCTGGATTCAACATAGCAATGCAGCAGCAGTTACCATAGTAACAAGGTAGGTTATATGAAGAAAATATCCATAACAAAATAGTAGCAGCCATAGACTGGACTTGCACTTCACAGAACACGGTTCAAACCAACAGCTTAAACCATCTTTGAGTAGCAAACAGCAGCAGCAACAAAATTGTTCAGCTGCTGAATTGAACAGCAGCAGAAAATAGTAGCAGCAGGATACACCATATGAAAAGCCATAATAGAAACAGCAACTGTACAGCAGCAAAATAGAAGTACGGCAATAGTCGAGGGAAATAGTAGCAGCAACAACAGCAAACAGCAGCAACAACCATAACAGGCAGAACCCTAACTGGTCAAAAACTGAATAGCAGCTTCAGCAACAATTCAGGACAACAGTAGAACTAAACCAAGGCATTTGGGACATGAAGTATTGAACATAGCATCACAGTGAAAGATAAAGATAGCAGCTGCTGTATCAGAACAGTACCAGCAAGTAATTGAAGCAAAACAGCAGCAACAGTCATTACAGCATTGACAACCGTGGCTAGCAGCAGCCACACATCAACTAATAGCAAAAAATAGGTAAAACAGCTAGGGACAGCCCCCAGAAAAGCTTAAACATTCCTAGGGACAACCCCCCAAGGATAGGTCAAAAGAAACCCATTAAGACTTCAAACCAGCAGCAGTCAAATCATTATAGCTGCATCTAACAAACGTAACAAATTGCAGTCATAGGGTACATCATTTGTGTTGTAGACAACCATAACAAATCAGCACTACAACTATAACAGAACAACACCATCCATTACAGCAGTAGATCCGTAACCATTATACAGTCCATTAAAAAAGAATAGAAACAGAAAAACAGAAAACAATGAGTAGCCACTTAGCAATCCAACTCACTAATTAGGAACCATAAAAGATGCCAAAGCCTGTCCATTACTAGTATCACACAAGGACCAACAACTTAGAATACAGATGAAGAATGCCCTAAGAACAAGGACACTCAAATAGAGAACCTATCTAAACCACCAAAAGGTAACCATATATGCTCACTTGCTACTCCCTCAAAGCCTAACTCCTCACTATAAGCAAAAGGGAAACTTCAACTCCCTCCACTCTCCCTCACAAAATGACTCCCACTAAATATTACCTCCTTTCACAAGGAAGGAAGGAGCTCAAACACTCAACGCACGGGTACACACATATGCTGGGACACTCATCCAACCAAAAGTTGAAGAAAACCAGGTTCCAAATCAGAGAACAAAATAGATGTACCATCAGATTGGCACTAGATATCTGCTATTCACCTCCTGCTCAAAGATAGGTTTTGGAAAACAAATTCAACTCCAAATCAACTTTAAACAAGCAACATAGAAGATTATTCCAAAAATATACCCAATTCTTTAATAAATCTGGTATCATGAGAGCCTATGGGCAATTTGGGTAGGGACAGAAGTCTACCTTTTACCATGTTATAGATTTTGTGAACTATTACGTCCCAAGTGCTAGCAGAACTTTGAAACTTCCTCATATTCCTTTCAATCCATAGGTGATACACTGCAACAGTGAATATCAATCTGATAACAACACTCTTAAGAGATTTTCCCTTAAAAGCGGAGAGGTGAGAGATCCAACCTGCCCAAGACCGGGGAAACCACCTCTCATCAATTCTTGCTAAAATAGCATTCCAAACTTGTGTGGAGAATATAAAATTAAAGAACAAATGGTCATGGCTTTCACTGCCCTAGCAGAGGCTGCACTAAGAAGAGGATTTAAGCCCAAAAAGAACAAAACGATCCTCTATGGAAAGCCTACCTTGGATGGCAATCCAAGCAATGAAGCTGCATTTTGGGATATGACCAGAAAACCAAACAGTTTTATGCCATGTCACTTTGGGAAATGGCTGCCTCAGTTCCTCCCAAAGAGAGGCAATGCTAAATTGTCCATTTGGGTTAAGAGTCCATCTAATTTGGTCCCTTGCATCCCTCAAAGGGGGAAGCTAACTTCTGACTTCGTTCAATTCCCAAGATTGTGTGACCGGGAATGCCCAAGCAGAATTGAGAATTATTTGGGACACCTTGGCGTTCATTGGGAGGCCAGAATCATACACAATTCTGGGACCAAGCTTGTTCAACAATGGACCAGAGGGTGCCAATGGTCATGCCACAAGGATGTGATATCCCCATTGCCAATAATATGAAGTATGAAGGGTTGAACGATGTTTCTTAAATTAAGTAACTTCCTCCAAACCCAAGAGGGATTACTTGGCATCCTAAGACTCCAAAAGTTCCTTCCCTTTAGTAAATAGGATTTAACCCATTGACACCACATTGATTGCTCGCCCCCTGAGATCAAAAACCATATATGTTTAGCAACCGCAGCCTTATTCCAAATTGCCATAGATTTGAAACCAAGACCCCCCTCTTCCTTGGGAGCACATAGGTGTTCCCAAGCAACCTTAGCCCCAGATCTTTTAAGGTCAGGACCAGACCACAAAAAGGCCCTAAGGATAGACTCAACTTCCTTAATTACCTTTTTAGGTAAGATGAACAGGGAAGACCAAAATGTTTGCATTGAAAACAAAATGTTCTTTATAAGCTGCACTCTCCCAACATAAGTAAGGTCCCTATTAGTCCAACATTTAGTTTTGGCAGTGATACTATCTACCAATCTATGACAATCGACAGCCTTGAGTTTAGTAGATAGTAATGGGACCCCCAGATACCTCACAGGGAGGGAACCTTCCTGGAATCCAAGTTCTTGCAAGATAGTTTCCTTAACCCTCCCATTAACACCAGACAAGAATATGGTACTCTTCCCTGGGCTAGTGGAGAGACCAGAAAGAGCCTCAAACTCAGCCAAAGCATTCCGGGTGTGTTTGTTAGATGGAATCTCCCCTTTGCAAAATATCATCAGATCATCAGCAAAGCAAAGATTAATCAACTGATTATCTTTACATCACCAATGGAATTGAAAATTAGGGAGATGAGATTTCTCCTTAAACAAGGTTGTTAACACTTCCATCACAATAACAAAGAGATACGAGGACAGAGGATTCCCCTGCCTCAGTCCCTTCCTACCTTTAATGTGACCAGTCACTTCTCCATTTATACAAAGTGAGTAATTTGCAGTGGTTACACATGCTCGAAGCCACTTGATCATGGTAGGATGAAAGTTCATTGCAGAAAGGACATCCCAGAGAAACTCCCACCTAACATGATCATAAGCTTTCATTATGTCAACCTTCATGGCACACCTAGAGAAGGTGAAGACTTGTGATAACCTCTCATGAGTTCTTGAGTGAGGAATATGTTATCTGCTATCCTCCTACCTTTCACAAATCCTTATTGGACAGGATCTATGAGTAGAGGAAGAACAGATTGCAATCTCTTGGCTAAAATCCTAGAGATGCATTTGTATATAGTATTGCAGCATGATATGGGCCTAAAGTCCCCCACCTTGGAAGGGTTCTGAACTTTAGGGACAAGTGCTACAATGGTGCAATTAGCTTTGGTGAGCAATTGTCCAGACCTGAAGAAATTCTGGACAGCTGAAGTGACCTCATTCCCAATGACAGGCCAAGCTTTCCTAAAAAACCCTGCATTGTACCCATTGGGGCCCAGGGCCTTAGTGGGATTAAGGGACCAAAAGGTCTCTTTGATCTCCAAATCTGAGATAGGGGAGACCATATGATGACTTTGTTCAAGACTAAGTTTATTCCTAATTAATTGCCCAACTCTATTTGGTCCCAAATGAGGTGTGGGGTGGGAAGTACCAAATAAAAGCGTGTAAAAGTTAACAAACTCCAACTTGATAACCTGAAGATCATGAGTGATAGAACCGCCACTAAGCTCTAAACTTGTTATTTTGCTTCTATTCCTTCTATTACCTACAGCTTTAAAGAAATAGGAAATGCATTGATCTCCAAGTTTCAACCATTGTATTCGTGACTTTTTTTGGGTAATGCCTTAGGGCGGTTAGCTTGAAATATAAAAGAGGTTAACCGAATATACAGCTTACAAGGGGCATACCCCAGGTAAGACAAAGCTAAAAAAGAAAATGAAAAATATAAAGAGCGCCAAGTGGCTACATGGGTTGCCTGTGTCCTTGCCCCCGCCGAACAAACTATCCCAAGGAATAGAAAGTTCAACGGGGAACCTGGACAAGGGCGAGGCAAAAGCAGTAAATACCCGACACCAACCATCGGTATAAGGTACAATTAGAGGCCCTCGAAGTCCTCGCAAACATACTACGGAAAACATAGAAGAACGAGTGTACAGCACCGCCGAGAATGGGGATCGGGGTAAACCGCCAGGGGGTGGAGTATTTCGTGGAAATACAACCAAATTGAGGAACCGAGACCAGATTAGGCCCACTCTTGATAGTTACGGGCAAGTATAAACGGCCCATATTTGGGATAACCAGGCCCAAAGTCCCAGTGCCCATATGGTTGCCATTGAAAATATCCATGTTTTGGGCCCACTAAACCCCTTGAATACTTGGTAGTCCTCAAAACCGGATGAGCACATCGAGTCCAAAACCACCAACATAATTTGCCCAGGTACACCCTATAGGCCGTGAGGCTCACGCACCTGCATCCCCAAATGAGTTTTGACCTTTCTGCTCTCAGTGACTGATAGCAGCCTTGTCGCCTGAATCCATTGCCGTCAGCGGTTCCACGACCCGGCGCCGGAGTTCATGGCCGGAGAACAAAACTAGTTCTATGACAGCCATAGACGGAGATCTGGTCCCAAGCCCAGATTGAGAGCACTGCTACGAGCTTGAAACAAGAAACCCATACGTAACGCTAGAACCGACACCGGGATTACCCCTCCCGCCGTGACACCAACGACACATAACAGAAGGGAACTAGGTTGTAGAAGATGAACAAGAACAAGCCTGACGGCCGCACCCAGTCTCTAACGCGCATCCCTAGATCCATGGGCTGTATGATGAGATGGAAGAGGAATTGGACATCCTCGCCCAAAACGTGATGAATTTGATTGATGGACCGAAACACCATGGCCACCAAAAAAAACTGGGTAAATGGGTTTGTAGGACCTTGAGGGTGTCGTTCCGAACCCACTTTGAGAAGTTTGATGATGGGTTAACAAAACCCATGGGGTTGTGATAGTTGGTCCAGACCAAAGATGGCCGGATATGGATTTGGGCGGTAGAGGAGAGCTTCTCTAGAGAGAGAAGCTCCCTTGCCCCTTTTCATCTTGTGTCCTTACTTGCCATTGTGTATTCGTGACTTTTGCTTGGCTAAACTTTCCTCAGCCCTAAGCAAAGTGACATATTGCCTGTGTATCACCCTCTCCTGTGCTATGGCAGAGCTATTATTAGGATGAGATCCTATAATAGCTTGAATGTTTTCTAAGTCCTGCCTCATGGCACACACCTTCTCCGAGATGCCACTGAATTCTGCTTTATTAAGCTGCTTCAGTTCATGTTGAAGATGTTTGAGTTTCATACACAGGCAGAACATAGGATTACCAACAACAATTGACCTCCAAACCCCCTGAACAATTGCTAGGAATTGTGGATGATCGGCAAGGAAGTCAAAAAACCTGAAAGGCTTAACTAACTTCCTTGGATTAGGCTGAACATATACCACAGCAGGAGAATGGTCTGAGATACCAGGAACCAAAAAATGAGTAGAAGATTGAGTAAATGTTTTCATCCATGGCTCATTCACTAACACTCTATCAAGTTTAAACGCCACAAAATGAAGAGGGACCTGTTTATTTGACCAAGTGAATAAGCATCCGGAGAACCTAAGGTCATTCAGTTCAGAGGTAAACAAACAGTGATTGATGTCATCCATGTGTGGTGGCCACTGAGGAATACCCCCAACTTTCTCCCTAGGATGTCTAATAGCATTAAAGTCACCCAGGACCACCCAAGGTGAAGAGGTCCTGAACTGAGTTATAGATTGCCATAAAGACCTGCGATCCAAAATAGAATTTGCCCCATAGACCATAGTGACCAAAAAGAGAGTACTCCCATCTTTGGGTTGAACTTCACAGTGAATGAATTGGTCAGACTATGCTAACATAGTAAGAGAAAATACTTCGGGGTCCCAACCCACAAAAATCCTCCCTAAAGCCGACTGGGAGTAATTATTCACAAAACTCCAATTAGGATAAATGTATTGAGTGATTCTGTCTGCCCAAATTGCCTTAATTTTATGCTCAATAAAGCCAACTAGATTAATTTTATTAGAGCTCACAAAAGATTTAACTTCCTTCTATTTAATGGGGTCATTCAAACCACGAATGTTCCAAAAACCTAGATTAAAGGCTTGTAGAGACATACAAAACAATATCAAACAGAAGCAAAAGATGCAGAGATTTAAAGAAGTACTGCATTTACTCAAAAGGATACCAAAAGGATATCAATTATTCCTAACTTGAAGGAATGATTAAATTCCTTCTATTGCTGGAGGAACTTAGTGACTCCTCCTTAGCTTGCTTCTTTAAGCGCTTTTTAGCAGACTTGGAGAGGAACTTATTGAAGCCAGCGCTTCCTTTGGAAACCAGATGAGCAGCTACCTTGCTGACTCCAATATCTAACCGATCAGGTGGCTCATTAGCTCATGAGGACTTGACCTCAGAATGAACTTTAGCCAGAGAGGTTGCTGTCTTGATACTTTGATTCAATGCCCTTCCCTCTTGATTGCTACTCACTACCCCTTCTAAGACTTCTAGAAGCTCATCTTCAGAATCACTGAGCTCTTCCCCAATGGAGTGAGTGTCTGGAGGCGAACTACTAGATTCTTTGGGGTGATTACTGTCAACTCTATGATTTTCTTTCCCAACAGAAGTCACCATCATTGGTTGAACTGACGGTTCAGGAGGGATTGAGGATGTGGATGGTTTGCTAGCACATTTGATTGTGTGATGGCCAAAGACATGACAAATGTCACACTTGGGAGGCAGTACTTGGTACTCTACTGGAACAACTACAGATTCTCCAGCAACAATGATTGTGACTTCATCCAGGAGAGCTTGCTCAGCACTCACCTCAATATAAATTCTAGCCTTGGTGGATTTAGTATGGAGAAGGCCAGGCTGCTTAGCAGTCTTAGCTGTGGCTTGATCAACATGAATTGGCTTCCCAAAGGTGCGTTTGTAACTATTCCTTCTAGAAATTCCTTCTGACTAAACCGTTTGTAACTTAATGGTTTGTTCGTACATGTATTAAGTTTTCTTTGGGGTCGGAGTGCCAAGGTTGTATAACTTGAATCATGGGGACTTGTTTGTAAATTAAACAGGTGGGAAACTTTTTTGGGTACTACATAAGATATGCGAGCCAAGCTATTTTACCCCAAAAAAAAAGATATGCGAGGATCTTTTATTGAAATGTATTATTTATTTATGTTGAAAATCGCGAGCGTGACAAATTGGTATCAGAGCATCTAGATTTGAATACTTTGAGATCGTGGGGAGACTTCTAGTCTCATGGGTTCAAAATGTCACGCATTTTACATAACATATGTGTTTGTGTGCATTGACATTACTTGGCTTACATGGCATTGCATTTCAATATAGTAGAGTGGCATTGAGTTGTTTGAACCGTGTTGGGACAGTTGGAGGTTTCGACCTCATGAGATAATGTTGTTATTGATGAACCTTTTCTTTCTTATAACTTGTAGTAAGATGCCACTGAGAACGTGTGCTAGGGCAGGTGAGGTCGAAAGTCGGGGTGGCCGTGGTTGTGGCCGAGGGGCGCTGGTTGAGGATGAGGTTAGCCATCATGGGGAAAATCCGAATTGGAATCCGAGGGAAGGGACTGGACATGGTCAGGGAGAGGAAGTACTGGCTGTTTAGAATCTGTTTGCTAGGGATTTCGTTGCGGCTCTTGTGGCTACAAATCTTTTGAACCTAGCTATTAGAGAAAGTGCAGATAGCCGTGCGATGTCAGCAATGAGGGAGTTTAGTCGTAGAAACCCACCAACTGACCCTCTTATGGTCGATCATTGGCTAACCCAAATTCAAAAACTCTTTAGGGCTCTTCAGATAATGGAGGAATACTTATGAGTCAATATCATAGCAATTTAGCTCACCGGGGAAGCGAACGAATGGTGGGAGTCTGTGTTGGAATCGAGAAAGGACGTGAGGAGGGTAGCAAGGACCGCGGCTCAAGCAAATGAGCCAGATGTCGAGAACATAACTTGGGCCGAATTTGAGGTGCTCTT
Organism: Rhododendron kiyosumense; assembly: GCA_019656275.1. NCBI lineage: Eukaryota > Viridiplantae > Streptophyta > Magnoliopsida > Ericales > Ericaceae > Rhododendron > Rhododendron kiyosumense. The sequence continues at coordinate 50,969 of BPLS01031370.1, forward strand.
CGAGGAGTAGTATTTTCTGGAAACGAGTCATGACCAATTGAGAGAGGAGTTTGAAAAGCTAGAGCAAGGGAATATGACCGTATCAGAGTACGCCTTAAAGTTTCAATCCTTGTCCCGTTTCGCGCCAGAGTTAGTGGCTACTGAAGAAAGGAAGTGCAGGCGATTAGAAAGGGGCTTGCACGACACCGCGAAGAAGTTTTTTGTGGCACAACGTAAAGGGAAGTTTTCCGAAGTCGTTGAGTGTGAGAGGAACATTGAGACACCTAAGAAGGCACCCAAAAATACTAGGGTTTGGGAACCAAGGCAACCAGTGGGGGGTATGAGTTCTTTGTCGGGAAGTTTCGGTAGTCAAGGGAGGAAGAGACAAAGGGATCAAATGTCAACTTTGCAGGGCCCATCAAATTTTTGGCCTCCACCTTCTTCTTCGTTCAGAACTCGAGGAGTTTCCAATAGACCTTTGATTGTATGCCATGAGTGTGGTCAGGCGGGGCACATTCGCGCCCAGTGTTCGCGATTTTGAACACATGCTTTACTTGTGGGAAGGGTGGTCACTTTGCAAGGAATTGCCCACGTGGAGAAGAAGCACGTAGTGAGTCGGGATCGGTGCAACAGCCAAGGGGTGGATAGGGTTCTAGTCGGCAAATGTTTCGGGGCAATCATAGGCAGCAGCAGTCTCATTTCCGTCAGGCCACTTCAACTCAGGGATCTCAAGTTAAGAGAGGAGCAAGTTCGTCTACGCCTACTCAGGGTTTCGGTCATCGAGGTGGACATGTTTAGAGTCAGACTACGCAAGGAAGAGCTTTTGCTATCACTTATGCTATTCTGCCTCCACCACCTCCTGTTACTTCTCAGGCCCCAAAAACTTCAGTTGTGAGGGGTTCTGCTTAGCCTCCGAAACCTCGCCTTCAAATAAGGTTGAGAAAACCCCAAGCGTAGGGCTAGATTGTCGGTAGCATAATAAACCGATAAGATCGAGATCGTACCACAGGGAATTCGAAGATAACTTGATCGGATTGTAGATTTATATGGTGGAACGCGCCGTTCAAGACGGCCAACTAGGTTTTTGCTTAAAACAGTGAAAGTAAAACTGGACAAGACTAGAAGCGAGTTTAATGAACTAAAAGAGGCAAGTCTAGGGATCGTCGAACCCTTGGCAAAGGCCGTTACTGGTTCTCAATTATAACTCAAGCAAGTGTCACGACCGCGTGCTCACGCCCGGAAGATTTAGCTTTAACGACTACGTTTATTGAAAGATGTGATTTATCGGAGGCGAACCAACTTGTTTGACGAATTAATCGAGCACATAAGAGGCCACGAGCCCTCGGTGAGCCGCTTGCCAAGACTGCTTGACTAAGCGCCTTACCAAGGAGTTAACACCCCTAGTTTAGACCAAAAATGTAAGTTAAGCCCTATTCTGTAAATCATGCTTTTAAGCCCAAAGATTCGAGAACCAAATAACTGCTTAAGTCCTCGGGAAAGATTATCCCGAGACTTAGCCAAATGACTACTCACACATACTTAAAGCATAGACCAAAACATAAAAATGAGACATTACTTTTAACCGATAAAAACGAAAATAAACTTAATTTTATAAAGGATCTAGTTCGTAGCAACAACTTTAATAAACGGAAAATTAACGAACAAGAAGTACTTACTTGAGTTCTATGGAAATTAAACTTGAAAAGCTTAAAGAGACATTAATGGAGAAAAAACCTAAAAGTGTAATGTGCTAGCTATTAAGGAGGGAGAGATATGGTCCTATTTAAACAAAAAGACTGCCTCTCAGAAGGAACGATGGGGTTAGGCGATTTGGATACTATTCATCATGGGGGACAGTACAATCTCCATGGCTGATGGACTAGGAATTAAAGCTGTCGATTCTAATGAACTACGACGGAAGATCCATGGTCCAATTCCCACTCATTAAAATCTCAGCAATTACAAATCCATTTCGCTCAGTTCTGCAGTTGTTGAAACTCTCGTAACTCCACCCCAAATTCCACTCATGAATTATGATTCTAAACCAAACCACTCCTCTGAGTTTTCATTCGTCCCTCAGATCTCTGAGCACTCAAAACCCCTCCAGTTCCATCCAATTTCGTCGGTCTGGGAAGCCCTAAAACTGAACGTTTCAGGGGAGTTTGGGGAGTTCAGTCTTAAATCGACTAAAACATCTAGTCCATCTCGAAAGCTTCAACAGGTCTTTAAGCAAGCCCTAATCTGAGAAGCAGAAGAACGAACAACCCATCTACAGGTCAATGCCTCTCAGTCCGAGTGTCACCAAAAATAGGTACAATTATCTAGCCCTAACCTTAAGATTTTGTACAATGCCAGAGGAAATCCTTATGTGGAAGGGGATCCCAATATGGTTTATAATGTAGAGGATACTCGACCTAGGACTGGGAATCGTGATACTGGTTCACACCATCCAATTACGGATTCTACTCCTTCCTCTTCTACACATAACTTATACTGCTAATATACCTCATTCTCGAATTCAAGACAACTCTCTACCCAATCAACACCACCAAACCTCATTCCGTAATCAGGTTCACCCTATCGAACATCATCAATTCAATTCCAAACAAAGTGCTCGTCAGGCTAACCTAAACCTAAGAACTGGGCCTCTCTTCTACAGTCTCAGAGCTCTTCTCTGGACATGAAGTTGGAGTATTTTCCTGATTTACAAAGAGGAAAAGAAGCTATGGTTGAAATAGACATAGAATTAACTGAGGTGGGGAAATGGAACAAGTATTTGATTGGTCATTTCCTTGATGGACCAATGCCTTACCCTCTGTTAGTCTCCACTGCTCGTAACCAATGGAAAGAACTATTTGTAGCTGTTAAATCTAATGTAGCTGGGTTCTACGTATTTGAGTTCAAGGATGAACAAGCTAAATTGCAAGTTCTAGAGGGAGGGCCCTATTTCTTCTCTCAGAAGTATCTTGTCCTCAAAGAATGGCATAGGATGATGAAGCCAGCTCAAGAACAACCTTCCAAAATCCCGGCTTGGGTCAAGCTTCTTGATCTTCCTTTTGAACTTTGGAATCAAGAGTGCTTAGGTAGGGTGGCAAGCACAATTGGAAAGCCTCTGCATGTAAACCAGGTTACAGCTAAAACTGCTAAGCAACCGGGATTATTACACACCAAGTCCATAAAGGCCCTGAATATGTATTGAAATGAGTGCTGAACAAGTTCTCCCTGATGAAGTTACAGTTATTGTTGCAGGGGAATCAGTTGTTGTTTCGGTGGAGTACCAAGTTCTTCCCCCCATGTGTGACATATGCCATGTCTTTGGCCATCACACAAATAAATGCGCTAACAAATCCTCCACATCCTCACTACCATCCCAACTTGCATCTCAACTGGTAACTCAAGTGGAGAATGGGAAACATTAGGTTAACACTGATCAAAATGGGAAACAAAAGGTAGCAGTGCAGATTGTAACTCAGGTTGAAAATGGGAAACAAAAGGCTGATTGGGATCAACCTAAACAAGTCAGCATCTCAAATCTTATTGTTCACTCAACTGGGGAAGAACTCGGTGATTCTGAAGATGAATTGCTTGAGGTCTTAGAAGGAGTGGTCAGTAGCAAACAGGAGGTAGAGGCACTAAGTCAACCAAAGGCAATAGTCTCTCTGGTTAAAGCTCATTCCGAGCTCGAGACCTCCCCAACCCCTGAGCCACCTAATCTTTTAGATCCAAGGGTCAAGGGAGAAACTACTATACTGAATTCCATTGGAGGCACTGTTTTTAGCATGTATCTTTCCAAGTCTACTAAAAGGTGTTTGCGGAAGCAAGCTAATGAGGCATCAAATTTTTTTTTTTTTGGGTAATTCAGCTTGAAATTGAAAAAGAGGCTAACTGAATATACAGCCTACAAGGGGCATACCCCAGGAGGAAAAGAAAAGGAAAACAAAAAAGATTGAAGAAAATTTCTATCGCCAAATGGCTACAAGGGCTAAATTATATGCGTTGTTTCCAATCCGTCTAGTTAAAGGGAAAGAAAACAACGCCAAATGACATGAAGAAGATGGTTGAAATGACCAGAAGGTCTCTTTGGTAATCTAATCTTGGGCCTTCTATCCTAGGCTTCCTAAGTATTACCAAAAGATATGGAACTAACTGGAAATAACTGGTAGTAGACAGTTCAATTACAATGAGCTAGGAACTAGCATACTCAATGAACTACACTCAAAAGAACACTGCTGACGAGAGGAGCCACCAGCAGCAACTAGCTGTCCAGAGGGATCACCAACTACTTACTGTAGGAACAACAGCAGTAGTAGCACTACTCATTTGCTAGACCGAACACAAAATCAAAATAGTGGCCATAACAGCTAGCAAGACAGCAACAGCAGATCACCAACTACTTAGTGTAGCAACAACAGCAATAGTAGCACTACTCATTTGCTGGGCCGAACACAAAATCAAAACAGTGGCCATAACAGCTAGCAAGACAGCAACAACAGTAGCAGTAGCAAGCCACGGCAGCAGCAGGATACGCCATGTGAAACCCGAGGCCAGAACAAACAAAACTAGACAGTCTCGTCTCCCTACTGGACAGCATTCACACATCAAACAGGTCGCAGTAACCTCAGATATCACAGAAAATCTGGAAATGGATGCATTGAATATGAAATCGATAGATGCTAGGAACAAGCCCCCTAGGAAAGCATTAAACGTTCCAAGAGACAACCCCCCCAAGGATAGGCCAATGAAACCACAAGGGAAACCACAAGTTGAACTCCATGAAGCGTGGAATGATCGTAGGGAACCAAAGCTTAAGTCATCAACTGATCTTGAAACGGCTGATACCATCTTGGACAGCAACCTTGTACCATCTTTGACAGCACCCTTGTAGCCAATCGATAGCAACCACAATACAATTCAATTGATGAACTCTACACAACAGAAAACAAAGAGGCAGCCGTAGAAAACAGCATTTTGTTGCCTTTGAAGATCCCATCTTGGCTTAAAACAGCAACCATTACAATTTGCGACGTAAGAGTAGAGCATCACAGATTACAACACAACTAACATACACAGCTGCTAGAACACCGCAGCGGTAGAAATTAGCACATTGAAGCAGAAAATACTTGGGACACCATCACAAGCACTTGCCAAAGTATTTTCCAACAAAGGAATTGACAATGCAGAGAAAGATAATAGCAGGAGCAGCAAAACACTCCAGGTTACAACAGCAGCAGCATAACCAGAGCAATAGCAAAACAGCAAAACAAAACCCTAATGCTTTATCTACTAAACAACTGCTCCCTCGAGACCTAAACCACCAAACTAAAAGCAACAGGGTGGATCCCAACTCCCTCACCAAATGACTCCCACTAGATATTACCTTCTCTCACAATAAAAAGGAGGCTCAAACGCACATCTCACGGGTACATACAAAAGCTGGGCACACAAAGATGGTTTCAAGAATAAGATATAAACTAGATAATAGAAGTATTAGCGGCTGAGTACCAATCTGTGCAACCTGCTAAGAAAGTAGTAATAACAGCAAGTGGAACAATCTGCTATCTGCACAAACTCCTGTGACAACAATGAGTGAGCCAAAAAGCAACAGGTAATGTTAAAGACATGAATATCAAATAATGCTTTAACTCCCACTAATATTCCACTCATTTACAATCCATTGTGCTTGAATCCTTGGAAGTTTGGACAACGATAAAAGTCTTGCTCTAACCATGGAGTTAATTTTGTGAACACTTACCTCCCAAGGAGAGGACTTGCCTTGGAATTTCCTCACATTCCTCTCTATCCATACATGGTAAACAGTAGCTGTAAAAACCAATTTAGTGATGAGAGCCTGGAGAGAGGTGCCTTTGACCGCAGAGAGAAAGGTGACCCAATCAGCCCATGGTCTGGGGAGCCAAGTAACATGGAGTTTGCATAAAATGGAATCCCAAACATGTTGAGAGAATGGGCAGTTAAAGAAGAGGTGATCATGACTCTCACTCCCTTGGCAAAAACTGAAGAGGTGATCATGACTCTCACTCCCTTGGCAAAAACTACACTGAGAAGAATGGTTAAGGCCAAAAAGTACAAGCCTATCTGCAATAGAAAGTCTATTTTGAATAGCTAGCCAAGTGATAAAGCTACAATTTGGTATGTGGGATGAGAACCACACAATTGATGCCACAGAACCTGGGGAAAGGGAGTTCTCAATTTGTTCCAAAAAGATGCAATTGAGAACTGACCATTGGGAGAGAGGGTCCATCTGGAGTGATCAGGCCCACTTAGCTTGGAAGCTACTAAAGGAGTTAGGGTTCTACTGACCTCGTTTAGTTCAAAAGTTCGGGTAGTAGGAAATGCCCAAGATGAATTATGAATGAGGTAGGACACCACATGGACTGCTCCCCTCCAGAAAAAAGGAACCAAATGTGCTTGGCAATGGCTGCCTATTCCACACTTGCATTGATTTGAAACCAAGGCTACCCTCTTGCTTAGGGGCACACAGGTGCTCCCAAGAGACTTTACCACTAGTTTTCCTAAGATTAGGGCTTGACCAAAGAAATGCTCTAAGAATTGATTCCACTCCCTTAATCACCTTTTTAGGAATTATGAACAAGGAAGACCAATATGTTTGAACGGATAAGAGGACATTCTTGATTAACTGAACCCTGCCAGCATATGTGAGGTCCCTGTTTATCCATGTCTTAGTTTTAGCAATGATGCTTTCAACTAGACGTTGGCAATCAGAGGCCTTGAGTTTAGTAGAGAGAAGTGGTACCTCAAGATATCTAACAGGCAGTGTGCCTTCCTTGAATCCTAAGACCTCTAAGATTGCCGATCTAGTGCTTGTGTTAACCCCAGAGAAATAGATACTACTTTTTCCAGGGCTAGGTGAGAGTCCTGATAGAGTTTGAAACTTAGAGAGAGCATTCTGGATATGATTAATTGATGTCAGTTCCCCTTTCTTTTCCTTTTTTTTTGGGTAAAACAGCTTGAAATTGAAAAAAAAAGCTAATCGAATATACAGCCTACAAGGGGCATACCTCAGGAGGAAAAGAAAAAAAAACAAAAGAGTAAAGAAAATTGCTAATGCCAAATGGCTACACGATCTATATGGTGTGCACTGTTTCCAATCCATCTAGAAGAGGGAAGGAAAACAGTGCCCTGACATTGGTGGTCCACCCTTAGAGCCTTGTCAATCTATTAAGCCTTTGAATCAAAAGGAACACACACAGTAGCATAACTGTAGTATAACAGTCAATTAGCAGCA
>BPLS01031373.1:0-10024 GCA_019656275.1 Rhododendron kiyosumense
ATCATAAAAGCAAAGCCAGCATCGAAAATAGATGATAATTACCGACCGTGATGAGCGTAAGAAAAAAGAAATCTCCAACTGTAGATATGGTCGCCTGCTACGATCTCGCTCCTTTTAACTCGATTAGAAATCACACCCATCTCCGGCCCTCCTTTTCTTCACCCTCTGCTTTCGTAATAAGAAGTCGTCTGCAAATCCGACAGCAATGTTATTCCTAATTATTCAAATCAAGGACGCGAAGAGATGATATATACAACTTGACGACAGGTTTGTTTTTTGAAATAGTACTCCATTTATTTTTTCTTGAGTAATCTGAGAAAGGAAAAATTATCTATATATTCTAACACCACAAATACAAATGCTACCCTAAAGTTAAAGCAGGCGGCCGGGGAACATTCTATTACTAGCGAAACCCTTCAAATCCTTGATAGCCAATTTTGTATGTACGACTGTTCAGATGCATTTTCAGTCGCAGGATCGTGTAGAAATCTCAAGAGATGAGAAGATTTTCCCGCGATCAAAAGACTAAAAGGCACTAGCTAGGTGTCGGCCAAGTGGTCTTGCCTTAGAGACTTATACTACATCCTAAGGTTTCACGTTCGATTTTTTTTGTCAACAATTCTTTGGGTAACCTCACCCCCACACGTAAACATGTGAAACGGCTGTGGAAGAGGCTGTAGGAATTAGTTCGAAGTGCACGCAAGTTGGCCCAGGACACCCTGCTTTACCAAAAAAAAACCAGAACAAAATTGGGTACATAAGATTTGAGCTCCCGGAGGCAACATATACAAAAATAGTTCTTTGTGCTTTCAGTCACCCATGAAGGGTCTAGTTTGAGGTTTCTACACCTCAAGGAATTATAGTAGTACTAGTAAGCAAGAGCTAGAGAATCGTAAAGGCATTACTACTTACCGAGATGATAGAAAGCAAAACGATGTTCCAAGAGTGCAGATGCGAGGTTCCAAGAGTGCAGATGCGAGGCCCCTAATTAAATAAAGAGAGAAAGAAATTATTTCCGGATGATGCAGAAACCATAGAGTTTCCGCCATAGGGTTTCCGCCTTCCATTTTGAGCCCCCACCGTGCATTTATTGCGGAAATTTAAATCATTCATCTTGTAAAACTCGCAAAATAGTATATCCACGTGAAAAATCAGCTTCATTGGACATTCATAGGTATATCAAAAATTGAAATTTGTTTTATAAAACAGATGGTCATGCACATTTTACTATTTAAAGAATCTAGACCGTCCATTTTATAAACCAAAATTCAATTTTTGATGTACCTATGAATGTTCGATAAATAACAGAAGGCTGCATTTGAGGTCATTTTTGTTTCTGGAGTGACATTATTAGATCAGGGGACAATATATACAAATGCTAATTGCACCTGCTCACCTCTTTTCTACTCCTAGCTAGATTAGTTGCATGGATCCATCAAAACATAAATGCATTAATAATTGTTGAAATAACAATGGACCACCCGTACGTACAATTAATTAAGCAGCTGCCTCGATCGGAAAGTCGTATTGGCCAATGCATGTGATCAAGAAGTTGATTTCTCAATCAACCACCAGTCATGGAAAGTTAGTTTTTCTTCCCATTAATTAAAATCCTACTCCCCGTAAAAAATGATGTTCCTTTTCTTTTGTGAAAGTCTCAAGGAAAGTCCATTTTAAAAAGCTAACACAGAAAGTCCGCCCCCCTTTATTTTTAATGCATTAAAGTGATATGTCGATAAAGCAATACCCATAAAAATTGAAAGGGTCAATACTAACATCAATCTTTTGCAAGAAATTAAGTTTTTCTTGAATTTTTGCGAAATTCAAGAACTCATTCATATCTAGTAAATTGTTGAAAAAATCTTGAATTTTTCTTGCAAAAAGTGTATTATTTTTAAAACCCCCGAACCGGACAAACATTTGGTATGGAAGGAGTAAAGATTGGGTTTTGGGAACCTACAATACTCCGTGGGTGGGTGCTCTAAAATTGAGATCCTCACTACATTGACGTCCAACGAAACTTCTAGTTTCTGAATCCTAGACAAACCATCAACCCCCAATCTTCAACAAACACCAAGACGTACACCAATGTCTTGTCTCTAGAGATGAAATTTGACATATGCTACATCAGAAAGGGTTGATGCTTCCAAGTATTCCACTAGAATTTGAGTGGACCTAAAATTTAAATTGGTGGAACCTAACTTGGGTGGCTCATTCAAATTTGTTGGGTTTATCTTCCTGGTGGTTTTCATCTGGGTTCAAAAATTTGGAAAAACATATGTGGGAATGTTGCTTTTATGCAACATTATGATCTATTAGATTGCAAGGAATGATGTTATTTTCAACAACAAAGCTACGGATCGTAACCAAGTGGTAGAGCTAACCAAAACAAGGGAGCTTTATGGATCAAAGCCAGATTTGATATCAAGGTGTATATGGTGGAAGATATTAAAGAAATCTTGATGGTTCTAGACGTCTCATCATTTAGGAGTATTTGTGTGTATTTTTCCTTTTATTTACCTTGTCTTTGTTTATCTTTGTAGGGTTTGGTTAAACTTTCTGATTCCCCCTTCCCTTTTACTCGATGTACCCTCTTCGAGTTTAATAAAATTTTCTTTTGCCAATCAAAAAACAGAATGGAGGGGGATATTTGTATTACAATAGATCTCAAATGTTTTTGGCTTGGTTCAAAATGACTCTAACTCACCTCTATTTATACTACTCTACTCTATGAATGATTCTAGTCTAAAAATATTTCTTACAGAGAATTCTAACTTTATAGATATGCTATAAAATTAAAATTTAGAGACAAGGAGTTTCTAGATGTTCCAGAAGTTAGATATAAAGACTACTCCAAAAATATCTTTTATATTTGGGCTTATTAGAGCTGATAGCTGACAAGTGTGTAGTGATATCTGATTAATTTCATTCTTGGTACGAATGATGTACTCTTTACTATGTAAAAAATAGACGGTTCCAATCGGAAAAAAAAGATATTAGTAGATGTTTGTATAGTATAATCCGAATTTAAAAAATTGGATTAAGAAAAATCCGGTTTGTATAGTATAAGTATTAGAAGCTGTTTGAAATTACCCAAGTTGTGGGCTAGCTCAGTTGGTTCGCGCGCGCGCAGACACGCGAGGTCCTGGGTTCGATTTCTAGGTGGGGCAAGAATTATTGCTCTGCCATGCAGGCAACACGTGTGTGCCACATCAGCCCCACGTGGGGACCAAGTGGCCATTACGTCACACAGTGGTGGTTTTTCAAAAAAATAAAATTTGCCTGCGTTTAGCAACGATTATAAGTGTCGCTAAAGAAACCGTTACTAAAAAAAAATTCTTAAAATGCTCGTCTAAACCATCGCTATACCTCTACACCGACGGATATCTCGCGTTGATTTGGCCGACCGTTGGTATAGCCTTTAGCGATGCTTTTTGTGTTTTTTTAGTGACACTTTTGACCGTTACTAGATCCCAATTTTCTTGTAGTGGATCTATCATCTATGCATGGGCGGACTAGTAATAGATCAAGGATTAAGATGGATCAAATCCAGGGAGATCAAGCTAGGCCGTGTTTGGATTAATAAACAATTGAATGACTTACCTCTTGCAAGGTTTAGCCCTTTAAGTCGATGAATGGGTCATTCAGGTGGTGTTCCGCTAAGCAAAAGTTTAGCACTTTTTGTCCTTATTCAAATTTGTTCTGATGAGATGAATCGGAAAAGTAAAAAAAAATACTTTTACCCAAATATTTTTGAAAATAACAAAGATTATGCGTGCGCGCACACATACAAAAAGAGCCAGTTTTTTGAACTTTTTTAGCTGAAAAGTCAATATTTCTCAAAATATTTGAGTAAAAGTAAAAAATTTTGGATTTTTCGATTTCTCTCGTCAAACTAATAGTTGACAAAAGTTTGGCGCAAAACAAACAAACAGAAAAAAAGTTTGAATAAGCGGAACTATACCTCAATGTATATTGGGTCCAAATGATTTGACGTGGACTCTGTGGATACTCTCCCCAACAGATTGGGCTTTAAAACAAAAAAACATGCCAAAAACAGTCTGTTTACCAGAATCAAACAAAGGATATATGATATATCTTCATTGTCATAACCCAACGATTCACATCAACACCATCGTGCAGTGTTTCTTCCACAAAAGAAGGGCATTTCAACAGACATGGTGGGGTGCACACAGTGGTAACTGGGAACGTACGTACAGGCGGCTAGCAATATTCTTTATTATAACGCAATCCTCAGCACGATGAACCAACTAATTCGGAGACCAATTTCATCTTAAAGTGGCCGGGATTAAGCTGCCATCTAATGACGATGGAACTTGTCCATGTCCTCGACCGGCACCTTAATAACATATCGTCGACCAGTACTTTCAGCAGTAATTTTAGCAATAGCCATAGCACTTTTCATGGTCGGTGGCAAAAAACCAGCTATTTGACCACTCCTTCCCACTCCATCGTCAACAATTTTCAAAATCCCTGTCTTGCAGTACAAAGCAAAATCCTCGCAGTTATTCCTAACCAAGTCATACTTTCCGAATCCATTTTCGAACAGATAGTTGGCCCTCCGTACCACGGTGCTTGCTGGGTCGGATTGCTCAGTTGTGCGCGTACCAGCTCGGAGTTCAAACCAGAAGGTGATTCCGTATTCGTAACGATACAAGGATCCTTCTTCTATGAAGCAGTCCAAGCAAATGATGGCAACCCCGCTCCCGGGTTTTCTACTTCCGCAACGAGGGTAATTAGGACAAGTTCTTTGTTGGCCCCGGCCGGGAGCTGAACTCGAGGATGAGAGACTGGAAGAAGGACCTGAAGCCGTGAGTTTTTCAGGGGGCGGCGTGAAATGGATAACTAGGCCATTACCAATGTAAATGCCTGAGAAATACAGTGATCGATATATGTCAATATATCACAGGAATATTATTAAAATAGGGGAATTTGGGTGCGTTTTAATATTTTTTTTGGGTCTTCAAACTAGTGACAATCGTCAAATTGTTTACGCTCAATGGTATTTTAGTTGATGTATGTGAGAAGAATTACTTGCCAAAAAATTCATGAAAATATTGGCTTTAGTCCATGTTTTTTTTAAGGAAAAGCACCCATAGACACCAACGCTGAAGGATGAAATGACAGATCACAAAAGAAAACCATGCATCAAAAACAGATGATTGTTACCGACCGTGATGAGCGTAAACAAAGAGAGTTCTCCAACTGTAGATATGGTCACCTTCTGCGATGTCGCTCCTGTTAACTCGATTAGAAAACAGACCCATCTCCGCGCGGCCCTCCTTTTCTTCACCCTCTGCTTTAGAAATCAGAAGTCTGTGTACATAACCGACAGCAATGTTCCTAATTATTCAAATCAAAGAGGCGAAGATGATACAACTTGACGACAGGTTTGTTTTTTGAAATAGTACTCCAGTTGTATTTCTTGAGTAATTAATCTCAAAATGGAAAAGTAATCTCTACTTTTAAATTTACTACAAGCGAAACACCTCAAATCCTTTAATTATATCCAATTTTGCATGTACGACTGTTCCGATGTATTTTCAGTCATAGGATTGCTTAGAAATCTCAAGAGATGAGAATATTTTCACAATATCAAAAGACAAAAAGACACTAGAACAAATTGGGTACACAAGGATTTGAATTGAGCTCCCGGAGGGAGAATATATACAGAAAAAGTTCTTCGTGCTTTCAGTCACCCATGAAAGGGTACACGTAGTTTTGAGGTTTCTATACCTCAAGGAATAAGGGGGAATTGCTTATCAGTGGGTGTTGGGGCTTTTTATCCCCAATTGATAGACAACTTTTTTAGAATTCATAAGTCATAGGAAGGAAAACATCTCCCAAGACATGGTATTCGTAATTTATCAAGACAAAAATACTCCTGATCGGTATTGAAAAATCCTCATGATAAAAATGTCACTCAACTCGTTTTACTTGGGGGCAATACATTTCACATAAAGTGCAACAAAATTTCATTTGAGGAGCAACATTATTCTATTCAATGAGCAAAATACACCTGAAAAAAATGTCACTCAATTTGTCCTCTTTTCCCCTCTCCCATTACACAGCCAACGCCACCATCATTTACAACCTCCACCACTCCACTGCGACTCCACTGTGTGTATTTCCTGGAAGCTCTATTTTTTTAGACTAATATACCCTTTAATCTTTGAAACAGGGAGCAGCACACGTTGATATATGGTGCATCTTAGTTTTATAAAAAGAGCAACTTAGATCCATACAAGGTGCATAAAAAGTTTCAAAATCTACTGTCTGAAAATCCAAACCCACAACGAGAGAGAGAAAGAGAGAGGTGTGAAGAGAGAGAGAGAGAGGGAGAGAGAGATGAGTTAGACCAAGTAGAGAACAAATTCAAAACGCACAACGAAAGAGGGAAAACTTCAAAACCCAAACTGATCTGAGATTAAAACTTCAAATAAGAGGGGAAGACTACCGTTCTTTGTAGAGAACAAATTCACCGGAGATTTTTCCGATTTTTCTGGTACACAACTTGTTCTGATTTTTCCGAAGATGGAAGTAGAATGGGAATGAATGGTTAGAGAATTTTTTTGGGGAAGTATTAAGTTTGTTGTAGTAACTATGTAATGGGTATTTTGAAATTAGAAATTTCAGATCGGGGATGAACAGTGTCTAGGAATTTTTTTTTTTTTGGGGCTAAATTTGTCTAAAGATGGGGATAATCTCAAACCCTCCTAATCAAATACGTATATATACATGTGTAGAAGAGAAATCTTGAAAAGGAATTGGAGAAAAGGAGAAAGTTTGAGAATCGATGCAATAGATCTTTGGAGAGAGAGAGAGCCGAGAGGAAGAACAAGAAGGGGGGAATTCGGTTCAGTGGGAGAAGGAGTATCTTGTTCTCTTCCATTTTCAAAAAACATAATGCATAATGTCTTGTTTGGTTCAGTGAGAGAGAGAGAGCTGGGAGGAAGAACAATGCATTATGCCTTGTTCTCTTTCATTTTCAAAAAGCATTTTTCAAAAAAAATTTCTTTTAGATTTTCTCTAAATTCCTCCTATTTTTAAAATTTCTCTCTCTATCTTTTTTCACTTATTATCCCTACTATTTTTTAAAAAACTTTTCAAATATGAAACCAAACACAACATATCATTTAGCTTTCTGTTTTCATAGATGAGAAATTATTTGTTCTCCGTTTCATACCTAGAGCAACTACCCAAAAACCTGTCCATGAGTTAGCGAAATAATTGCCCCTCCGGCCACTGAAATGCAATTCCCCCAAGGAATAATAGTAGTAACGGTAAGCAAGAGAGAATCGTAAAGGTTGTGTTTGGTTGAGAGTTTAGTTTAGTTTAGTTTTAGTAGTGGGTGGAGAGAGAAATAGAGTAATGATTGAAAATAGGGATAATGATCGGAGAGAGATAGAGAGAGATGAGAAAGTAATAATTGAAAAAATAGGGTAATGATTGGGGAAAGAAATAGGGTAATGATTGGTTTTCAAAACTAAAACTAAACGGAAATGGCAACCGAATAAAGCCAAAGGCATTACTACTGACCGAGATGATAGAAAGCAAACAAATGCAATTTCCCCAAGGAATAATAGTAGTACTGAGAGAGAATCGTAAAGGCATTACTACGGACCGAGATGATAGAAAGCAAACGATGTTACCCGACCAAGTGCAGATGCGAGGCCTCTATATTTCATCTGTCCCACTTTAAATGTTTCTTACGGGAATTTGTGCATTTTCAAATCCCTCAAAAATATTTTTTCATGTATTATTTCTTTTTATTTTTTACACCAAATTAAAATAGTATTCAATGAGTACTTTATTTCATAGTGTATAAAAAAAATTAATATATCAAAATATATTTTTTTGTATTTAATAATGCACGAATTTTTGTAGAAAACATTTAAAGTGAGACTGGATGAGCACTGACAAGACTTTGCGAGTCTTGTTAATTGTACGGGATGCATGTTTGGATTCCAAAACGAAAAGTCTAGAGACCAGGAATCCCGCCCACGACCCAACCCATGACGCTGACGTGGCGGGTGGGTCCCATGCCACGTCAGCAACAGCCAAACTTTAAAAAAAAAAAAAAAAACTGAATTTTTTTCTTCCCCGATCTGGTTCTGTTTTGTAGAGAGAGAGAGAGAGAGAGAGGAGGTCGACCCACCAGGGCCACCACCGGCGACTCCCACCGCTGCCGGCGTCTACCACCGAAAACCCAAAATTAAAATAAAAAATGAAAAATCAATTTCTCCCAACCCCAATCTCTGGTTCATGGAGAGAGGGAGGGAGGGAGGCGGAGAGGTCAACACCTATCGCCACCGGCAACTCCCACCACCACCGGATTCACCTCCGGTGACCAACCCTCCGGACCTCCACCCACCACAACGTCCTCGCCGCCTATCACCTGTGTCGGAACACCCCGTCCTCTCCTCCTACCTCTACTGCTACCGCCGCGCCTCCACTCCCACCAGCCGCCGCCGCCGATACCACCCAAACTCAAATTCCGGCCTCCCAATTCCAGTCCCCTCCCCAGATCATGCAATTTATATTTCTGAAATTATTTGGTGGGTGTTCCAAACTCAAATTTTCTGCAACTTTTATGAAATTTGTTTTTCTTTTGCAGGAGATCATTTGGGTGGAATCGGCGGCGGCAGGTGGGAGTGCTACCAGTGGGTTATGGGTGGGCGAGTGGAGGGAGTCTGAGGGAAGATGGGTGGCGTGACTGGCGTCCATGGGAGTTGGTGAATAGGGAGGAGAGAGAAACAGATTTTTTTGAACACAGGGAGAAGCAGATTTGGGTTTTTTGTTTTTTGTTTTAGCTATTGATGTGGGTCCATCCTGCCACGTCAGCAGTCATGGGTTGGATCATGGGCTGGTTTCATGGTTTGTAGACTCACTCATTTCAAAATGCATTTATGCCTTGATAGATGCACCTAACCGTGGAAAATAAGAAAATAGTTGAGCACGTACAATTGACATTTATGCCTTGATAGATGCACCTAACTGTGGTATTCACTTTTTCAATTTATCCCTATTTAATGCTTTGTTGACATAACACTCAAATGTTAAAAAAAAAAAAAAAGGAAGTGAAAGACTAGGCTCTGTTTGGAAAAAAAAATTTGGCAGCCCAAAAAATAAATAAATAAAAACTTTAATGGTCACCAAACATATTTTTTGTTTTATTTTTTAATAAATAAAAAAACTCATTTCTTGTTTTTAATAAACGAAAAATAAAAAACTGATAATTTTACCAAACAAAACCCTAATATTCCACAACTTTTTATGTTAGCTTTTCAAATCGACTTTCATTTTAAGTCTTTCATAAAAGAAAGGAAAATGATATTGGCACTCCAAAAATTGATGTAGGCACTCCAAAATCAGTGTAACTCCAAAGTCACTTTCCTTTGTTTTTTGGAGTGCCTACATCAATTTTTGGAGTGCCAATATCATTTCCCAAAAGAAAAGGACCATCGTTTCTGCACATTTTCATTTGTAATGTCCATGACTACTGCAAATACGTATATTGAAAGATGATGGTTTTTATGACCTGAATTGTATACATTGAAGGATTGTTGTGGAAGGTGATTCTCTTCAAGTTGTTCAAGCACTTATTCAATTGTAGGGAAATCTTTTGCAGATTGCAATTCTATTCTCTTGGATTGCTTAATTCTTCTGTCATTATTTTTCTCTTGTAGTTTCGTGCATGTTAAACGTTCTTATAATAGGGTAACCCATTCGTTGGCTAAGCATTCTCTATTAGGAATTAGACTAGAAAATTGGGGAATCCTGCCCCTCATTGGCTAGCTAATATTGTTTTGGATGATATCCGGTCCTTGGACCGGGGTCTTAGTTAATAAGAACTTCTCTCTTTCCTTGGGGAAAAAAAAAAACTTGACTTGCATTGGCCAAGATATATCCAGAGGCTGCTTGACATGCATTGGCCAAGATGTACGGGTGGTTTGTTATTTCAACAATTAACAAATGAGGAATTTTTTGAATAAAGACAAAA
>BPLS01031376.1:0-36682 GCA_019656275.1 Rhododendron kiyosumense
AGTCAGGCTCTTTATGTCCTTTGTTTGTGTGCAGAACATGTTGGCTGCTATTAAGATGGAAATCATTTCCTCAGATGAAGGCTGTTTAGGTTTTCCACTATCAACTGCATATATTCTATGATAATTTTCTACCATTATTCGTATGTGTACATTGAGTGCCAATGTGTGATATTTTGTTGTTTACAGCTATCGATTTCCACATGCCTCCAATTTGTTCTCCAATTGTTATGTTAGGCCGGGAAGGCCGGCTGAGGCAGCACCAGTTATATCCTTAGGTGCAGGAATCGCCTACTTGGAAGGTGCTCCTCAACGATTCTCAGCGATGGGAGTGCGTTCCCGTTGAGACGGGATCGCGCTCCTATGTGTGTGTGTGTGTGTGTCAGTCAGAGAGAGAGAGAGAGAGAGAGAGAGAGAGAGAGAGAGTTGATGAAGATGATGAGGCAGCAGCTGAGGTGCTCCTCAACGATTCTCAGTGATGGGAGCGCGTCCCCATTGAGACGGAATCGCGCTCCTATGAGAGAGAGAGAGAGGGGCATCAAATCTGTTTCGTCTGACGTGACGATGAGGCATCAAATCTGTTTCGTCTGACGTGATAATTTTAGGGTTATACTCTATATTTTGCTTTGGGCCAGCATTCTTACTATATAGCCCACTTGTCCAAAGCTTTGTGATGAAGACGATGAGGCATCGCAGCAGATGCTGCTCAAATCTGTTTCGTCTGATGTGATAATTTTAGGATTATACTCTATATTTTGCTTTGGGCCAGCATTCTTACTATATAGCCCACTTGTCCAAAGCTTTGCTGGTTGGGTTGTAAAGACATCTCCTCTACTAATGGGCCAAAAAACATAGGCTTACCCTCTTCTACTTCTAATAATTGTGCGTGAAAATATATATTTTTCTGTATACTACAAATAAAAAGATATGGTATTATTTAAAATATATATAAAATAAAATATACATAGCCGCTCCCAATCTTAGGAGCTTTTGGGTACCTCTGCTCCCAAGCTCCTGCTTCATGCAACTAAGGTTAACACTATCTTAAGACATGTCAGTATGATTTGTTTTATGTTATTCTTTCGTTTTCCTCCCTTGCCTCCTGTGGAAGACAAAAGAAAAAAAGGGGAAAAAAGAAGTTTTCTTGCTTAGAGTTGGGTGCTTGTTCTGTTATGAATTTCTAAAACACCGTAGCTGCTAATTTTAATGTTGTTGTTTCGCTATTTTTATTGCATATGCCTTTAGTGGATCTCGTGTACTATGAACATTTTATTCTAAAGGAAGTTTGATCCCTTATTTTTCAGTGCAATGATATAGTTAAAAACCAATGATTTCCGACTTTTAGTTTTGACACTGCTTTGTTGATTGTTAATGTAAATTCTTTTACTGATGATTGTATGGGTGGTTATAGTTCTGGCATGATTAACTTGATGGTCAGTGGTCAAGCTGCTTGGATGGCCTACCCGGTAATGTTTTCCTGAGGCTTGAAATCTCTGTCCCATCTATATAAATTAAGTAGGCTACAATCGTCTAGCTTTTCAATACTTCACTTTTTATCTTGAGTTTAAAATATGAATTGGGTTATCCATTGATAGATGATGGCATTCAACATGAATGACCTTTTTCTTTTCCATGTATCTTGTGATGTCGAATTGTAAAGAAAACTTGGATTTCACTTCTCATTTGTTTCTATCATGGATAATGACGGCATTTATTTTGTTCATGCAGGATACTCGCTGTTTGAATGCCGGTGGAGGTCTTTATGATACTGCATTGCTTTTGGCAGTTGCTGCCTTCTCTCACTGTAAGATTCGAACTGTTTATGTATCGTTCTTATTTCACTATACCCCCTAGTTAATGCGGACCCGGAATGCTACCGAGCGGCCGATCCAACCGTTTATCTTGGCACGGATGGCTCTGATCGAATATGAGCAAATACAAATCGCATATAAATCTGAATTGTCCATTGCTCGGTTAAGATGATTGCAGAGATGAGCGGTCAGAGTGACCACTCTGCTCCGCTCTACCCGTTAATTCAACCAATGGATTTGCTTGAATCTGTCCACTTCTAATCCCAAGTTTTCTATTTCTTTGTCAATCTAGTGTTGCTAGATTGTCAACTATTCTTTATTTGTGGATCCCCTTTTAGTACAATCACAACTCTTTATTTTTATAAAATCTATCGAGATCAACAATCATGCTACCAATTAGGTTAACAAATGACCGGAATGGATTTATCTTGATGTAAATAGATTTGATCATGTGTGACAAAAAAAAATTTAAAATAAATGTATTCAATAATCATTTCCCTCAATATGAAAGCTATATATTTATTTTTACATAATTAATTGTCATGACAAAAACTAAAATATGCACAGTTACCTGAGAGATTTTTTTCGACAGATTCTTACCCATCGCCCAAATGGTTAGATTCTACTAATTTCATGTGACAGCCTGTTGCTCCATTGTTTGTAGTAGTTTGTCACCATTTCTTGACTACATCATCAGTAATAAAACGTCCACATTTTCCATTCATAGCCTCCAAGATTCCGTCCAACTAACAATACTAATTTAGTTTGTCAAGAGTTTGTACACGTCAATAAAAGATAAATGGTTCGAGTCTTTCCTTCGTTTGAAGACTCTCTTCACTTGGAGTTGTGCTTGTAATAGTAGACGTATTACAATTGAGTAAATTACAGTAAACCCCCCTCAACTAACCCAAATTTTCACTTAAACCCCTCCGACTACAAAATCCAACAGTGTGCACCCTCTAACTATCCAAAATTGACATTTAACACCCTTTTGTTAGGTCTTCGTAGGAAAAATGCACCGACGGCCGTCTCCGGCCACCGGGCGGCCGATCCGAGCCGTCCAAAAATTTTTTAAAAAAAAACCGAGTGGGCTTACGGGAGAATCGACGGCATCCGACATGCGTAGGTATTCGATCTAAACACCCCATTTAATTTCTTGGGGTGTTTGGATCGAGCACCTACGCACGTCGGATGCCGTTGATTCCCTCGCAAGTCCACTCGGTTTTTTTTTTTTAAATTTTTGGACGGCTCGGATCGGCCGCCCGGTGGCCGGAGACTGCTTTCGGTGCATTTTTCCTACGGAGACCTAACAAAAGGGTGTTAAGTGTCAATTCTGGATAGTTAGAGGGTGCACATTGTTGAGTTTTGTAGTCGGAGGGGGTTAATTGAAAATTTGGGTTAGTTGAGGGGGGTTTACTGTAATTTACTCATTACAATTTACAGTGCCTTTGAAAAGTTAATGTTGAATTTTTACATGATTTTTGAATATCCAAATTGATGTAGTTGTCATAAACTTACAATAATTCAGTCTTGTCATGAACCTCCCTCTGTTATAGAACAAGAGAGGGAGGTTCATAAGAAGCTCCTCACTTTGCTGAGAGCAGAGGAAAGCTTGGCTAAGCAGAAGTCGAGAATTCAGTGGCTCAGATTGGGTGATCAATGCACTTCTTACTTCTTTAAATCTGTGAATAATGTGCGTAATAGAAGTAAGATATCCAGTCTGGTCATGGAAGATGGGACTCTCACTCATGACAGTAAGGATATTAAATCCAGTTTTGTCACGTACTATACTGATTTGCTAGGAACTGCCCATTCTTCTTCTTACAATGGGCTCTCTAGGATTCAAAACGTTGTCAGGTTCAGGTTATCTAATAGTCAAATGATGTCTATGATTGCTGATGTCACTGACATTGAAATAAGAGACATCTTCTGGTCTCTTAATCCTTCCAAAGCTCTTGGTCCGGATGGTTATAATGCTGGTTTTTTTAGGAAAGCTTGGCCTATTGTGGGTCACGAAGTCACAGCAGCTGTGAAAAATTTCTTTAGGTCTGGTCAACTACTTAGGAAAGCTAATTCGACTATTGTGGCCCTGGTTCCAAAGGTCCCTAATCCATCGAAAGTAGGTGACTTTAGACCTATCTCTTGCTGTAATACAATTTATAAATGCATCTCTAAAATCCTTGCAAAAAGAATTCAGGTAGTACTTCCTAATTTAATAGATCCTGTGCAATCAGGCTTTGTTAAAGGGAGAAGGATTGCTGATAATATCTTCCTGACTCAGGAACTTATGAGAGGGTATCATAAATCATCTCCCTCTCCTAGGTGTGCCATGAAAGTGGATATCATGAAAGCCTATGACAATGTGAGATGGGAATTCCTTTGGGATGTACTAGCTGCTATGAATTTTCACCCTACAATGGTTAAATGGCTTCAGGCTTGTGTCACCACTGCTAATTACTCGATAAGTGTTAATGGTGAAGCCACTGGGTACATTCATGGAAAGAGAGGGCTAAGGCAAAGGGATCCATTGTCCTCATATTTGTTTGTCATTGTGATGGAAGTACTCACTTGTTTGTTGAGGGAGAAATCCCTTCTTCCTGATTTCCACTTTCATTGGAGATGTGGTAATACTAAGATTATCAATCTCTGTTTTGCTGATGATCTGATGATTTTTTGTAAAGGGGATCTGTCCTCAGTCATTCACATTCATGATGCTCTTACCGAGTTTCAGGAAATGTCAGGCCTATCCCCTAGTCCTGGAAAGAGTAGCATCTTCTTCTCTGGTGTCAATGCCACCTCTAGGCTAGCCATTCTGAATGTCTTAGAGTTTAAAGAAGGTACACTACCTGTTAGATATCTTGGTGTACCTCTTATCTCCACTAAACTCAAAGCCTCTGACTGTCAACGCTTAGTGGATAGTATTACTACTAAAACAAAGTGTTGGACAAATAGAGACTTAACATATGCTGGTAGAGTGCAGTTGATCAAGAATGTTCTGTTTTCCATGCAAACCTATTGGTCATCCTTATTTATCATCCCTAAAAAGGTGATAAAAGAGGTGGAGGCTATCCTAAGAGCATTTCTTTGGTCAGGCCCTGATCTTAGGAGAACTGGTGCTAAGGTCTCCTGGGAACACCTATGCTCCCCTAAGTAGGAGGGAGGTCTTGGGTTTAAATCCATGCAAACATGGAATAAGGCGGCCATTGCCAAACATATTTGGTTCCTCATTTCTGGGGGGGAACAGTCCATGTGGTGTCAATGGGTCAAATCCTACTTAATAAAAGGGAGGAATTTTTGGAATCTGAAAATCCCTGGACAATGTACATGGGTTTGGAGGAAGTTACTGAACCTCAGACCATTGGTGCAACCGTTTATTATTAGTGTGTTAGGTGATGGCCACTCCACTTCCTTGTGGTATGATAATTGGCATCCACTTGGCCCCTTGATAGCGAACTTTGGTGTCAGGATTGCCTTAGATTCTGGTATACCTCGGGATGCTACTGTATCCCACATTATCCACAACTCAAATTGGGCTTTTCCCATTATGCAAACTATTGAACTAAATGAGATCAGAAGTTCTTTGCCACCTCTTCTCTCATCCAGGTTGGATGAGTCAGATTACACTAGATGGTCTCTTAATGCAAATGGTCAATTCTCAATTGCATCATTAGGGGATAAATTGAGTATTTCCTTCCCCAAAGTTGGGTGGCACAAGTTGGTGTGGTTCTCAGGCCACATACCAAAGTGTAGCTTCATAACATGGCTAGCTGTACAGCAAAGACTATCCACTGCTGATAGACTTATGCTGTTTGGCGTTACCAACTCCTCCCAGTGTAGCTTTTGTCAGGGAAGTGAAAGTCACGATCACCTTTTCTTTAATTGTCCATTCTCCCAACAGGTGTGGGAAAATATGCTTACCAAACTTCATGTATCTTGGCACTCTCGTCCATGGTTTGAGTGGGTCACTTTTCTCTCAAACAAAAATGGTAAATCTTTGAGTGTTGTAATTACCAAACTGGTATTTACAGCTACAGTTTATCATGTGTGGATTGAGAGGAACATAAGGAAATTTCAGGGCACATCTTGTTCTCGGGAGGTAGTTGCTCATAAAATTTATTCCATGGTGAGGGCGAGACTTTTATCATTACAAGCGCTGCCACCGTCTCAAGCTGACTGGGTGGTAAATGAATGGAATCTTAGTAGCCAACATTATATTGGTGTGAATGGAAGTTAATTATTCTCGAGTATTTCATCTGTTTTCCTATCCTTATCTGCATAGCATGTAATTTACCTTTGGGAAGTTTGCCAGGTCCAGCCATTGTGGAGGGACGGAATTCTGAATACTTTTACTTCTCTGTACAAGGTTGTTCACTGAATTGGCATCCTTGAAGGTGGCTATCAAGTTACAACGGAAGACAATTGACTGTTAATTCTCCTACTTATAAGGTATCTACCTTAATCTTTACATTTAGTTTGTTTGTGCAGCTAGTGTAGGTGAATTAAAATCTGGATATCTCAACTCTCTGCCTCTTCCCTTGGATCTGTGTGTATCAGCATATGTGAGACCTGTGAGATGTGTGCTTGAGCCCCAAATTTTTTGAGAGAGGAGATAAAAGTTAGTGGGAGTCTTCTTGTAAGGGAGAGCCGAGGGAGTTAAGGTCCTTCCTATTGCTTGTAGATTTTGGTGAGTTAGGCTTCGAGGGAGTTAGATGGGGAGCAGAAAAAGCAATAGGCCAGTTACATTAAATTGCAGAGTGTGTAGCTTCTGTTTTCTGCTACTGTTTTGTGGCTAGTCCGTATCCAGCCCAATGGGGGTTTTAATTCTGTTGGTCTGACATTGTTTTGTTGTTGTACTGTGAAGCATAATTAAGCTCTTAATCATGTGCTGTTGACTGCAATAGTGAGATGCTTTGATATCCTAGCTTCTTGGTTGAGCAATTGCGTTGCTTCTCATTGCTTCCTATTTTTAGAGGTTGAGCAATTGGGATTATTCTGTATTGGCTGTGTACATGCTGTTTTGAGCTATAGTTGCTTGCTACTGCAAGTTTTGTTCAGTTTTTGGTTGGTTTTCAAATGTTAGGTAGTCCTTATACTGTATGACATGTAGGCAGGCTTCTGGCAGTCCATTGTTTGTTTGTTTGTTTGTACCTACCCTTGGGGGGTTGTCCCTTGGGTTGTTTATGCTTTTGCTAGGGGGCATGTCCATAGCTGTGTAGTTGCCCTGTTCTGAACGTCTAGCGGCTGCTATTATCTCTCTGTTTTCTAGAAAACCATGCTGCCTGCGATGTGACAACATGTTGCTGTTACTTCAGCAACTGCTGCTACTGTTATGCTGGTTTTTCAGTGCTAATCAGTAGCTGGAACGTTCAGCTGCTATTGATCAACGATCTGGTGTTACCTCAATGTTACGCTGGACAGCAATCTAGCACCTCCAAGCACGATTGCTACCAACTACATGCCTACTGTTGCACCTGATATGGCAGCAAATGCTGCTTCTGTCATTCAGGTCGTTACTAGTACCGACCAACATTTGTTGTACTGCTGTTCGTTGCTGCCCATGATCTGTTCAAAGATGGTCTACTGTTGTATTGTACTGTACTTAAACCTCAGGTTGTTCTCTGTTGGTTTCCTTCAAAATGGACAGCAAGTCATGGATTCTAGAAGTATAAGGTTGAGTTACCAAATCAAGCGTAGAGCTCTTTGGAATTAGTTAGCCGTATTATTTGCTCATTGCTATATTGAATCATTTTGTCATTTGTTTTCTTTTCCTCTATATAGATGAACAGGAAACAATTGAATCACTCCCTCTAGTCTATGTAGCCGATTGGCATAGGCACTCTCAATTTGTTTTCTTTTGTTTTGTTCCTCCTGGGGTATGCCCCTTGTAGGCTGTACATTCGGTTAGCCTTTTTTTATTTTCAAGCTGTTTTACCCAAAAAATAAAATAAAATAATTTTTTAGAAAAAACAATTCAACCATAGGTTACTCTACACACCAAGATTGAGGGTTTGTTTGGAACATATAAAATAAAATAAAATTTAAAATAATTTCTCCTCCATTGTTTGTTTTGGAGAGAAAGAAAGGAGAAATAGCAAATTCAAGTATCATGCACAGCGAAATTTTCCTCAATTTTATCTTCTATTTTTCTCTCATTTTCTAGTCTTTTACTGAACATTTCTCTCATTTTCCTAAAGTTCCAAACACGGTGTTAACCTCCATCTGGTCCGAGCATAAACCCATTCCCACCGCAAAACCCCTCCTGTCCCTCCCCCGGAACATCTCTCTCGCTCTCCAGATACAGTATTCATCATCATCAATCCAACAAACCATGAGTTCATTCAGCAGCACCCCGAACTTCGACAACCTCCTCCTCCAAGCCCTAATGGGCCGCCTCCAAATCGGCCCACCACCAAACCACCTCCGCTCCTCCTCCTCCCCACTCCTCAACCAAACCCTAGAAGACCTCCTCTTCGACGCCACCACCAACCACCTCTCCCTCTCCGACACCGACGATGACGACGACGAAACCGACAACCATCACTCCAACAGCAACAAAACCCAGCTCGCGAAAGAAGAATCCAAGCTCGAAAAGGACGTGATCAAGACCATCCTCAGCGGAGACATCGAAACCCTCAAACCCAACTCCGGCCAGGCCGTTGCGATCGGGGACCACCACATATGCGTCGGGTTCCACCGGGAGAGCGATTCGGATTACCGGGTGTGGGAGTGGCACGGGCACATAATGTTGTTTGATGAGGAGAACGGGTATTCCCCTGAGTACATTTATGGGAATTACTTTGAGAGGATGCCTCGAGGTAAGGTGGTGGTTGGTGTGGAGAAAAGTGATGAGAGGGAAAAGAACGAGGAGAGTGAAAAGGGTGATGAGTGTGAAAAGGAAATTGGTAATTTGGGATTGAGGGAGTTGATTGGATTGGGCGATTCGGGTAGCGGGAGGATACTTCATCGGAATCTAAATACTGGGTCTCCAAGGTTTGGATATATACGCCACCTTTCAGTTTTTGTTTAAGCTTTGAATTTATTGGTAATATTCTGTTTGCATTTCTTATAGTTTCTGGGTCTGTCGCATTGCTTTTTTGTTGTTGTCATGTGAGCGAGAACGGATATATTTTCGTGTTGTTTACATGTTTATTAACTCTGTTGTAAATGTTCCAAGTGTATTGATTGGTTAGGCGGTGTTTTGAATGTTTAAGTAATATTGAGTTTTGGGGCACATTGTGCTTTGACATCAATAATGGCTTTTATGATTGTTCGACTTGGTTCTGTTTTCCTTGGTGTCCGGTGGTTTTCATTCTCGGCCGGGGGCGGGCGCTTTCTGGTGGTAGTGGGCTGCTTGCGGGGGAGGTGGTCAGTCCGGTGTGTTTGTGCGGTGGCTGTGGTGTTCTGCATGAGATTAGGGTTTTGGGTGTTTGGTCTAGGCCCGGCCTGTTTTGGGCTGGGCCTGGCTTGTTTTTCTTTTGAGCTGTATTTTCAAATTTGGGCTTTTAGTCCTTTGGGTATCCTAGGTTGTTTTCCTAGGCTGGGCTTCGGCCTTTGTGGTGTGGGCTTAGTCCCTATGGGTGTCCTCGGTTGGTTTCTTGTCGATCGAGGGTTTGGGTCTCAATATCGATAAAACAAGAAAAATACAATGTTGTCTCCTTGATATCGAGTTTTGGGGCACATTGTACTTTGATTTCAATAATGGCTTTTATGATGTTTGTGTTTTCGTAAGCAAAAATGGTTAGTTTTTCTTCTTGATTCCGTTTCTGTGCGTGTGTGCCTCTCTTCGTCATAGAAAATTATGAGGTAGTGTGAGCAATTCCTAGTTATGTATGTTGACTGAGACTTCCATTGGCAGGCAAGGTAAGCAATAATTAGAATTGCATCTCTCTTGGTTAAGCCTATGCTTCAGCTTATACTTTCGTCGAATTGGGATCTCAGATAAGACTGGAAGCTCATGTTCTCCTATGTTAGTGGTTTCCCCTTATTAGTAGTTGGGGGCGTACACGCCCAAGTTGAATGTGAAAATTCGTGAAAGGATGGTAACTTCATTGCCATGATGAAATGACATTATACCAATAAAAGGAATCATTACACGAGTAATAGTATATTTGGTAGCAAGGATGGTAACTTCTTGCTATCCCTCAGTGTCGACTCAAACATAAAGCCACCCAAGCGGTGACCTCATGCTGCCGCCATGAATAGCCTAGCATTACGAATAATACCCCCAATAAGGCACAATCTTAATTTGAGGTCAAGTATTTATTTGGGCCTAAACAGAGGCTCATTCTAGTTTCTAAATAATTACCCTATTTATGACTTCAAATTCAAAGATAAATTATCTATTTGTTATCTGTGAAAGTCCATATGGATGTTAGAGCCTAATTCCTACAGTCACATTCTTAAATGGATCCCTTTATTAAAGATGTTTGCAAAGCTTGAATACGAGAGCTTAAATTGTATTTTCATATCGTGTGCAAGATAGAATATCAGGAAACAGACGTTTGCAGAAAAAAGAAAGAGAGAAAGGAAGGCCTCTTGTAGAATTTTTGGCTTTTCACTTTAGGCCTTGAATGAGCTAGGGGGCCTAGGGCGAGCCCCATTATCCTCGAGTTAGTTTGTGGACAAATGAAAGAGTCGTATGGATTTTCTTGTGTTGGATGTTAATGAACATACCACGTTGTGGTGGATTGAAGTCTTGTGGTAAATTGGTAATCTTTGTAGATTTGTTTAGCTTATAGTAAGGACTTCTCAATTCCTCTTATGCATGGTAACTTGGTAACCATAGAGCTGTTTTAAAAGTGAGCTCTAATCCTGTGATAGATTCTCTTGGAAACATTTTAAAGTGCGTGGAAACATGATCCTGAACTGAACATGTGGATCCATTAGAAACCTTGCTGGTCATACTCTTCGAGTCCAAGTTGTTTATCATGATTTTGTCTATATTTGAGAACTGAGAAGGCTCGTGCAAAATGGTTATTCCCAATTTGGAAGTCATTTGTGCTTCATTAGGCTAGTTTGTAAGATTGTGAACCATAAGATATGAATTTTCACTTCTTCAAATTGACCACCTTTTTGCTTCCTACAAGAGCAAGTGGATATCATGGTGAACTTTGGGAGTTGATGGTTGAGAGTCATAGGTGATTGGCTCCTTTTTCATCACCAAACTAGCTATAAGACTTTCTGTATTTGAAAAGTAGTTCAGATGCATTCTGGATGTAATCAAGTATTGTTTTATGCATTTGTCTATCTTTCTGATAATCTTGGATATACTTGGTTTGGCAATTGGCACTGCGTAAGCGGTTTCTTTTTTGTTAACCTCTTAATGGAAACATGGTCTCTGACGAAGATAGAAACTGGATTCAACATGTTACTGGAGTGTACAACCTAGATAGAGATGGGGCGTTCATGAAAGATCTTGTTCCCTCTGTAGCATTCAGTCTTGTCCTTAAAGTAAGATGTGACTGACATTGGGAAGTATCTTGGTTATTTCTTTGACCAAACTAGTGTTTTTCGCCTACAAATCAACGAAAACCAATGACATGAGCTGAAACCACAAGATAATCTTTCAGAAGGTCAGGTCTATTTTAGGATATTGAGATGTGTCCAAAAGTTAGATATGAGTAGGGGGAAATGTCATGAACACACACTTGTAGTGTAGAATAATTCTTGAATGATATATTGTAGTTATTAAGAAATGTCATCGAAATCAAATGGAGATAAGACGAGTATTTTTCTGTTTCTCATTCTTGTGAAAGGTTAAAAATGTTTCTTTTCTAGCTAATCTGTGTTTATTCTGATATGATAAAAATTTTAGAATTCTGTTGTCTAAATTGAGTTTGATCGTCAATAACATAGTTATTAAGAAATGTCATCGAAATCAAATGGAGATAAGACGAGTATTTTTCTGTTTCTCATTCTTTTGAAAGGTTAAAAATGTTTCTTTTCTAGCTAATCTGTGTTTATTCTGATATGATAAAAATTTTAGAATTCTGTTGTCTAAATTGAGTGTGATCGTCAATAACATATCCCATATTGTCCCACAACTTTCCCAAGCATCGGATCGGTTGTCTGACACGTGTACTTCTCTACATTTGGAAGAGTCCAACACGATACTTAAATGAGTATTGGAGTCTCCTTGTACTTGCTTATCAACCTATACTACATTCTAAAAATGTAGATGCTTGAATATTTGTGAAAGATTTTATATTGTAGCTGGACTAATTTTCACTGAGCCACGTCCATTTTCATAAGCATCTGTTTTTGCTTGTTTCGTGGTCTTTCCTTTTGAAATCCCCAGGGTTTAGTCGAGGTTTGGTGCGAGTCAAGCAAAGAAGCCCTGATATCAAAGAGGAAGGCAGGACAGAGATTTTGGTTTACAGTGCCTTCTTTTCTTGAGCATCTTTCGGCAGTTTGAAGGGTTCAGTTGGCATCCCTTAGTTGTTTTTGCTATTTCAGAATAAGCTGAATGATAAAGAAGTCAAGGAAAACAGAGACCTTGCCAGAATTGACGTTTTTGGTTGCGTTTTTGGTTTGTTCTATTTTTTTCAAATGAAGCAGCAGAATATCCATTTTAGTAGAAATGTGTTGTGGATTTTAGTAGAAATGTGTTATGGATTTGACTTCATGACCTGATAAGATTTTACTATTTTTAGTGTTGAAATGGTATATCTGTAAGGCTCCAAAATTTCAGCTGATGAAGCCCCATCTGGATTTGTTGTCCGACTCTCTCTCTCTCTCCATGACCTGATAAGATTTTACTATTTTTTAAGTGTTGAAATGGTAAATCTGTGATTCTCCAAAATATCAGCTGATGAAGCCCTATCTGTATTTGTTGTTCGACTCTCTCTCTCTCTCTCTCTCTCTCTCTCTCTCTCTCTCTAAGATTTGTTCCATTTTATCGGATGTCCCCGGAGTGGACTCTTAAAAAGATGAAATGTTATGTTCTTCTATGTCGAACCCGAGCAGCCCCTGTAGAGCAATGGTGAAAGATGCGGAAGTCGGAACTTCCTCCTATCTCACGTTTACAGTCAAGCTAAACTATGCGCAGACCACTTGGCCGGGCATAGCATTGTGATGGATCGGCTTGAGAGGATTTGGTTGTTTGTAATTTGAACTCTTATCTATGTTTTTATTTCCGAAGCTCCTGAAAATGAACAAAAGCCGAAGCTTTCTTCTACACTAATTATAAGAAGAATATAATTAGACACACAAGGGAAAAATTAAATGAAAAAAACAGAGTCTGTTCTTATGTTCTGAATTTCTTTTGCTAAACATTTCCAGTGTATTCATTTGGCTGACATGTCCGGAAAAATATGTTTTTGATAAAAAAAAATTGAAGTTTACTCGAGAGTACTACGGGGTGGAAAGATAAGTAGTTACAGTTTCACAAATGGTTATCTGGAAAAGTATGTGTTCTCTTTAAAAGTATTCTGAACACAGACAATGTCGAATTGATCCAAACACGAAGTGGATACAAATACAAAGTAGGTTAGAATCAAGAATAAAGAGAACATAACACAAGAAATATATTATTGTTTAAGCCTGAGAATACATTGATAAAAACCTCCTCTTTTATAGAGTGAACTAGTGAAGAGAGGCTTGGAAGGTTCCCAATTACATCATGACTACTATTATTACACATGAGATACATTATCATGACATCTTGAAAGCTAGACTAATACATCATGACTATTACTATTACACATGAGATACATTATCATGGCATCTTGAAAAGCTAAACTAATACATTTCACATACGGACACTACATATTTTACCACTTTCTAAAAGTAGCAAGCTACTTTATTTCACCACCTTACTTTATATCACACCATACTCCTTTATATCACACCACACTATTTTTCATCATACTACACTACTTTATATCACACCACACAAAAGAAACAACTGGCTGAGCACATGGTCGTCACTCCGAATAATTGATTGTATCTTCTGAATCATCTGAACCACCTTCTCCAGAATAGCTTTCAGTTCTGTTGGTCAAGTAATACTGGTACAAAAGATAGCGAATATTCTAGCGTCATTCTTCCAGATATGTATCATTGAATTTCCAATTTTTACTGGAATGCCAAGCTGCTGGCATCTTTAGTGCCCAAAATGATCTCCCGAAATGATCTTACAATTCCGGGGAGAATTCGCAAAATTACCCCTCTAACAAAGGCAGCTTGAGCTTCATGCATGAGGGGGTAAATAAGATGGGGGTAAATAAGAGGGTGTGACCAAGATCTAGCCTGCTATTGTTGGAATATAGCTCTTTGCAGTACTCAGTAGCTATTAGCTTTAGTAGGCCTCGCTCTGTCCATTTACATACTCCAAGCCCTCAACCTTGTTTCTTCTTCTTCAAACAATGGTAGAGCCTTGGAGGTGTGAAAGAAACTTGCGTTGCTGTCCCCACATTGGAGCTCTCTCGCACGCGATGCACCACAAAAGCTCTTCTTGTTTGAGAATTTGATTGTGTTTACGTTGTTGATTTACTGTAGACAAAGCTGATAAGCGTTTTGTAAGTTTCACAGATATTAAGGAAACTAAATAAATTTAGCAAACAACTCACTTTTAAAGCAATTCTTCCCAAGTCTCCACACAAGGTTATGAATATGAATATGATCAGACCCCGCGTGGTGCATTGCATTTCCTTAACTACCCAACGAGGTCAAAACAATCCGGGGATATGATCAATTAAATCCACCATAACAACATTCTCCGGCTTGTGCTGGCAAATCACGAACATCAAAACTCATTTGGATTAGGTACTGCTCTTCCTAATACTGTTGATATTTCTCAGATGCTCCAAATGCATGAGCAGTTAGTTCGTCATAAATAAGTTTTCAAACTTGAACAGCCTTCAAACTTTTTCCTCGGTTAAATCCACGTAAAACAAGTATTCAAGTTACTCACAAGGTTCAAAAGAAGAAAACAAAACAACCAAATAAATCAGCACCAGAGAGCCAAATCCTCTTAAAGAGAACACAGCAGATACACAAACACCAATCCATTCAAATATTCAATTGACAACTGAGATTTGAGACAATCAATTTCAAGAATCATTTCCAACACGAGAGTACAATTTTTTCCTGACAACATGAACTCTCCTACACAAGACAACATAAAATGAAACTTACTTACAACAAGAAAAAGAGACCAATCTAAAAATTAGATAAGGTTTCCTATGCACTCTGAGAAGTCAAGCTTTCTTCGGTGACTTGGTGGCCTTGGATGGAGACTTAGGCTCTTTTGCTGCTGCTTTCTCATTCTTCTTGGGTAGAAGAACAGGGTTTATGTTGGGAAGCACCCCTCCATGAGCGATTGTCACGCCAGCAAGGAGCTTTCCGAGTTCCTCATCGTTCCTAATAGCCAGAAGCAAGTGTCTGGGTACAATCCTGTTCTTCTTGTTGTCTCTTGCAGCATTCCCAGCCAATTCCAAAACCTAACACAATTGGGCACACACAACATCTAAGCAATCACCATAGGATACGCAATCCGCTACAAGGGATGTGTTGCTTGACTGATTAAAAAAAAAAAAGGGATGTGTTGCTTCATTGCCAAATCATAGAGGGAAAAAAAGGGAGACCAATCCCTGCTAAATATTGATGGTTGAATCATTAAAACACTCCTGGAATAGTGGGAGTTTGAAACAAATTTATCTTAACACATTATTTGGTTCAATGATTTGTTGCGGGAAAGGAAAACAAAGTGAGAGAAGCCAAATTCTCTGGTTTTACTTTTATGTTGTTTGAGCTTAAAATAGAGTGAATAGTCATGGCTCAAAGCCAGTGTTCTAAAACAAGGAATTACTCAACGATTAATCGCCGCAGGGTCTATCCGATTAGGTCTGACTAACACTTAATTGCCGATTACTAATGAATATACACTGATTAATTGCTCGAAGGTCGCTGACCGCCCAACTAACACCTAACGACTTTTAGAACATGGCTCAAAGACATGGATTTCTACTTTGGTAACTCTTATGGAGTAATTGACAACTAATCTCATTTTAACTGATCCATCTTAAGAAAATCATATTTCTAAATAGCATTAGAGCAAATTTCACAGCAGCTTTTTTAATAATTTATTTCTAAACAAGAGAAGCAATCACAAAAAGCATTTGAACTAGGTCTCAGGTTTTGAAAGACAACTTTTGATTTTATGGTCAGCATAGAACTTGTAGAATGTCACATCTTTTTAATTTCTCTAAAAAAATCACTTTCCTTCAGATCATTTACTTCGGCGAAACAGAACATGTTGCACCCTAGAAAAAAGGGGCAGCACTAGAAAAAAGGGGCAGCATTACTAGATCTAATCCTACAGTACCGAAAGCTCATATTAAAAAAAAGCAACAACCATACTCACAGTCAACTTCAATTCAATTCAATTCAATTCAATCCAAACAAATACTAGAAAAAAAAACCCCAACCATTCAACACCAGACTCAAATCACATTAACATAAGACCAAAACCAGCAAATAAACCCTAAAAAATTTGGAGAGAGAGAGAGTAAACCTCAGCTGCGAGATACTCAAGCACGGCGGCGAGGTAAACCGGAGCACCGGTCCCGACACGCTGAGCGTAACGGCCTTTCTTCAAGTACCGGCCGATCCTCCCGACCGGAAACTGCAAACCGGCTTTGACGGAACGGGAAACCGGCTTCTTCTTCGGGCCGCCGCCCCTTCTTCCTGCCGCACCCTTCTTGGCCTTTCCACCAGTCTCCATTTTTCCTCAGGGTTTCGGCCAGAAAACGATTTTCTCGGGAAACAAACAGCCGAGTCACGGGCCTTTCTATTTTTGTCCGAGTGAGCGCGTGAGGATCAGATAAATACTGCACATCTTGTTTGGCTATGGACTGGGATCGTGTGTGGTTGTGGCCCTTGGATTGGAATATCATCGACGGTTGCGGGTGAATCAACTTCGATCCTTGTGCTATTGAGATTGACCAATAAGGAATTGACACGCTTCTTGCATTAAAATAAATAAATTCAGCTTAAACCTTGTGGTTTGGCTCAGATGCGGCTTCACCCTCCCACATTCGATTATCAGCATATAACCACATGTGATTGTTGGACCAAAGTGCACCGTCAACATCTGTTAAACAGAACTTGTAAATGACCAAAATATCCTTGTCTTCTTCCTATCACACATAGAGATACGCCCATACATATACGGACACATATCTATGCATACAATATCTACAATCTATAAAATAACAAAAGATTGATTTCTCTCTCTCTAAGTCTTCCTCTTTCTAAAAAAACAACCTAGGTTTTTGACAGGGGAGGCGGTGGCGGCGCTTGCCCCCTGTTTTGGGCTGAATTAGCTCAATTAAATAGCAAATGATTGTGTGCGGGCGTGCCAGAAAAGAAATAACTTCAAAAAAGAAATTACTCTTTTCAAATTGATTTGAAATAACTAATCTCAATCAAGCAATTATGTTATCCGTTCAATTACCTCAACTAAGAGGATTTTTCCTTAAGGTATCAACCAAATAAAAGATTGACGCGTTTCGAATCAAAAAAGATGATTGAACACAAACAAACCTGAATTTAATCAAAGGTAAATTTGTATGCAAATACTCTTAAGACTCTTCTAAGAATAATACAGAAATATAAGTACACTGAATTTAATCAAAAGTGGACTTACAAACGACTATTATTTGGTAAGAAAAAACTTACAAGAAAATAAGAGAACTTGAATTTAATCAAAAAGCAATCTTACATGCAAATAAGCCTTCAACTTACAAAAAGATCCTACTTTAAACTAAAAACTAATCTAAGATAGATTTCTGAGTAATCATTTTGTATGAGTTGTCAGATGATATGAATTTTTTGTGGGGGCTTCTCTCTTCCCTTTACTTCTTTATTTATAGACACTGGGTCTGCCTTCGATGTCCACGTCTTCGATTGATACCCACGTTGGCCGCATAAAACGGTTGAGGGGGCTTTCGAACGGTTATCTTGATATTTCCAGAATTCTTTCCTCATCTGCACGCTTCAATCATGGTGTTCATGGCCACTTCTTGGATCGTGGTTCCTATTTTCAAGTAACGTGAATTAATGCAACACGTCTGGCTTCCCAAATGATTCCCTGCAATTGCATCTAATTTCAGTTATAAAACAAGGCAGTGAGGATACCGTTCGATGATTGTAATGTTTAAATCAACAGTTAAATCCAATAACTTCCCAATCCATCGTTTAATCGTTACCCAAACGACACCGGTTCATCCTAAAACGACACCGTTTGTCATAAAAACAGTGTCCTCTTTAATTCCTGTAATCCTCTGTAACTGGTACTCGACTGGGATAGGTTCCGTGTGGTCACCGTACCGTTCGGTGCTATGTGGAATTTTTTCATTGGGTGGCACTTTTTAGGATGTAAACACACCCTCTGCATTAACATTTTATTTATGCTAAATAAATATTAATGGCACACGTTCTCTGCCCATATCCCTTCAAATTCGGACGCACGAAGCATGACAGGATTTCATTCCCATGCACGTCTATTGAGCTTCCCAAAAATAGTTACAATAATTTTCCTATAAATGGCAGTTAATGATAGGGTTTAACGAATCACATTACCCCTCATAAATCCCTTCGAATTTGAGTCTTCTCTGCTAAGAAGTCTTACGTTTATGGACTCTCTTCCAGAAATCAATCTTATCCTAGATAAGCTTGATCATCAATCTCACTCTCCCCAAATATCTCCTTCAAATTCTCCTCGAATGTTAGCAGGCAAGATTATTTCTGATCGAACATTCCATACCCCCAACCCATCTCCCACAGGTTGGGATTCCTCTTTAACCCGTTCGAATTCATGTGATGGGTCCAACTGGGGCTCATGGGAAGAAAACTCTGCTAATACCAACACTGGTACCATCCTGGTCAAGTTCGACCAACCTGACCCCACACCTAATAGATTCCATCACTTTCGAACCCTTTTTGTGAGCTAATTCCTGCCTTTGAGCGGTAACGACACCATTCACATGGGCATACTCGAATCAATCTATTCGTCTCTCAAATTTTCTCCTTTCCTCAAGCAGGAGGAAAACTATCTTGGGCCTGCCCCTTATTGTGACTTTAAACGCATGGCCCAAGCCCAAAAATCCCTCTGGCTCACAGAGGTGCAAACCCCACACTTCCCAGCTGACTTCGAAGAGACCAATAAGTTGGTTCCCCTTCCTGAAGAGCCTGACTGGTTCAATGAGGTGAATAACCTTGCCATCAACACCCCTCATTTTCAATGGCAATACGGTTATTCCATCTACCCTGCCGACAAGAGCAAAGCTCTGCAGCTCCTTGCAGCTTTCTCCTTCCTGGATATCCACATCCTGGAAGAACAAGTCTCACTCACCAATTTCAAATGGGCTTGTGAAACACTGGTGCTATGCTCCATCCCCTCTGTAGTTTCCTATCAAATCCACTGCTTCTTGGACTTTTTACCAGTGATCAAGTCATGGTTCGAAGCCAATATTGCTGCGTATTGCTTTGATCAAATCCTTCAAGACTATGCCATTGTCAAGGAAAGGGTTGAGAAGCTGCATGATCAAATCCAAAACTTCACCGCTGAGTCCTTCGAAGTAGTGTCTGGCCATGCAGACAAGAAGCTTCGAAGGCGCTTCAAAAGACGACAAGTGAAGCGTCCAACAAAAGAGGCTAAACTTCGAAGGAAGGCCAAAGCACTGGTGCTCCGCTTTAGACCTCT
Source organism: Rhododendron kiyosumense (assembly GCA_019656275.1). Lineage (NCBI taxonomy): Eukaryota > Viridiplantae > Streptophyta > Magnoliopsida > Ericales > Ericaceae > Rhododendron > Rhododendron kiyosumense. The sequence goes on from BPLS01031376.1 coordinate 19,516, forward strand.
GTTGGAGAAGAAATTGGAGTCGGACTCCAAAGAAGACATAAGGAAAATGGAGCTGAAATTCCTCCAGTTTGCATGGAACAAATTCCATAGCCTTGTTACTTGGTCCTTTCCTCATTACTTCGAGAACATAAAAGCAACTTCTCAGCACTCAGGCCCTTCGAAGGCCTAATTTGTACTCTTTCTTTCTTTTTTTTATTTTTAGGAACTAGTATTTCCCTTATTTTGTTTTTTTTTGTAAATACGCAAATTTCAATTTTGTAATCCAGTAGTTTTGCTTAATGAAATTTCCTCTTTTACCAATACGCTGGACTTGGATTTATTGTTAAAATAGTAATTCTAACAATAATAATTCTCCTAAAGAGAAAAAACCAACCCCAGCGAACCCCAGGATACGGGCCCACTACAAGCCTGGCCCACTTACAGGAGTATAAAAGCGGAATTAATTCAAAACCACCCCTTACGCTCTACGCACTCAAGCCTTCTCAAAAACTCTCAAGAACAGAACCCTCTCTTCTCTCTCTCTCCAACAACGTTAAAACACCAGCTGAATCAATAGCTTCTTCCAGCAATCCAGTCCCAGAACATCCTACTCCCTCTTTGGCATTGAGGCGGTTCGTGTCAGGAAAAACACAGGGACCGACCGAAGAGCCCTACCTCGACGCCAGAGTCTTCATTCCAAACCCTAGCGAAGAAGGTACTTACATTTTGGGCCCTCAACTTATAGAAGAAATCCCTGCTACCCTCTCCCTTTACTATCCTCGATTGGGGGATGCCGATATTCGGGCGTGTTCAAGCCTCGACTGGTAAAATTTTACAAAGAAATCCTTCCCCTGTTGGCCCACATTGGACAAGGATTGGAAGATATGGACCACTCGCATGTTGGCTGCGAAGTTGGACGATTTAGAGAAGGTGGATTTGAAGAATATTATTACCCTCCTTCGAAGGGGGGTCCCACAAAATCCTTCTCTGATTCAGGCCGCCTTGGGCTTTTGGGACCCATCCTGCAACTTCTTTCGCTTTAACTGTGGCATGATGGCACCCACAGTTCTAGACGTTACCCAATTGCTGGGGCTCATTCCATATGGCCCCCAATTCAACCCTACCCAGGAGTACCTTCCTCCGGAGGGCTTTACTCGTTTGACCGCCACAAACGGAGCTTTCTCCCATTTCTACAACAGGGAAAAACAAATTGACAGGGGAAGTAACTGAGACCGAGTTCTTTGCTTATATCCTCTACACCCTCTGCAAGCACATCTTCTGCCACTCTGGAAAAAGAGTGATGAGTGAATTCGTCCCGCTGGCACTGGCACTTGCTAGAGGTGAAGAGTTCGACTTCGCCTCCTACTTCCTTGACTACGTATACAAGGCTGGGTCGGACTTCTACCAGAAGGGTTTAAACTACTCGCAGGGAGGACCCCAATGGTTTATCCAATTATGGCTCCATGCATATTTCCCTGAACTGGGTCCCTTCAAGGCACCCACATCCCCTGCTGGCATCGTCGAGACGCCCAAGGTTCATGGTGACAACTACGTTCACCCAGAGGATAGCACAACGCAGACCTTGGTGTACTATCTGTGCTTCTTCGCTGGTCTTGCCTCAGACAGGGAATGACCCAATCCATTCCCCACTCTGGTTGGGCCAGCATGGCTGTTCGACATCCTGGCGGATAGACAAGGAAGATCCTCTCGAGCCCTCCAAGCATGGAGCAACATTCTTACGAGCAGGGAGATCTTTATTTCCTCGTCGAACACCACCAAGTCCATAGCACATGCAGAGGTATACTGTCCTGCACAATTTGCTAGACAACTGAACTTCGTTCAAGGCATACCCACCCCCTACTGTGGCTCTGCCAACATTTGCATGTCTGAACGATCACCCATCTCGGCCGAACATTTCCTGACGGGGTTTGCCCAAGCCAGACATGCATTGAGGATGACAGTCACTCAGGAGTTCAGGGAACCTGAAGTGCGTACCACCCCTGCATTTGACAACTGGTGGCACTCCAACTGCTCCTTCCTCTCAAGGTGTGGTCCCTATAAAAAATTTCTAGCCCATATTGGGTTTGAGAAGTCTGAGTTTGGGCACGGAGGAAAAAATGACTCGTCCTCTTTTTCCTCAGACAACGAATTTGGACTGGCTGGGGGAATCGAAGACATTGCTGGAGGTGAAGTTGAACAAAAATTGACTCCAATCGAAGCCTCCCCTATTGCAATGGTCGTTCCTCCTTCTCCACCAAGAAGGCAATCCATGAGGGTTATACAAAAAAGAGGTAATTGTCTCTGAACATATCTTCTCTTTTGCTGAAACCAAACCTAATTACATTCAACACTGCAGGTGCTACCTCTTATTCAGAAAGTGCTTCAAAGAAGAGAAAAATTACTTCTCAACCCACAGAAGTAATTCCAACCAAACACTATCTCGAGCCCTCAGCTGAACCCCCAGGTTGGTTTCCTTCCTTCTACTTAACCTTTAAACTCTAATATTATTTATCTGAGTCACTTCCCTATCCCCTTCCTTTCAGTTTCGAAGAGAACCAGGACCACCAGGAAGCGTGGTCCTCAGGTTTCTTTCAGTGATGAAGAAACAGAGAGTGATACAGAGATACTGGCCTCCAGGGGTAAATTCCTTTCTCATTTATGATTCAGTACCCCCTTAGGAGTAAGAGAACTTTACTGTAATTCTGATTCATGAGTTCGAACCAGGTGAAACAAGAAAAGTAAAGAAGACCCTCCCCTATGTGAGGAAAATAACTCATCCCAAGAGGCCTGTTTCCCCAAAGAAACTTTCCTCCCCATAAGAGGTAAGTCAATATATACTGCACACATTTTCATGTGTCTCTTGTGCTCGTGGCTCACTGTTAATTTCTTTGTAGGCTCAAGTGTTGAGGCTTGGACCTAGCTCTTGTTCCCTGCCTTCAACAAGAAGTGATAGAGCCTTCACTCCAAATGTCAGAAGATGACCCTCACAATGTATCCTCTGAATACTCACCTTTCGAATTGTGAAAGGATTCACTCTAACTTACCTTTGTTTTTACAGGCATCTCCTGTTCAACCTCTTTCTGTACAGAAAGATTTTGCTGAAAATGATATTAACATGCACACTTTGCTGTCATTCCTTACTGAGCCGACCTTTGCACAGGTCATGGCCAGTTTGGCTCCTTCGAAGACTATGGGGCCACTTCCCATCCTCCAGAGAGACTTCCCCTTCACTCCTTTATCGGTTTTAGGGGAGGGGCCTCTAAGGATAGACCCTACTTTGGCTTCGAAGAGCCATACTCTCAGAAGTGTTAAGGATCAAGGCTCAAGCTCGTCCTTAGATCAGGTACTCTTGACACTTAATCATACCTTTCCTTTCCTGTTTTTTATTCTACTTAGCCTCAACTTATAATCTTTATGCAGGCAACAGAAATGGTCCTTCTTCCTGGAGACCATCCCACATCTTCCTCTTCTCCAATTGACTTGCCCCTAGTGGTTTTTGACATATCCTTCTTCACAAGTCAATTGGAAGAATTTTGTAATAAAATTGTTATTCCCACTCCTCTTATCTCTTCGAACCCTTTAGAAAGTCTTCAGCAACTTTTGAGCCCCTCCACACCTCCTAACTTGCCTTCCTTTAGGATTAAATATGTTCTTTCGAAGGAAGAAGTTCTGACACTAAAAAGTCTTTTGAGGACTTTAAATCAGTTAGGACTTCATACTTTGATCGAACATAATTTAACCTATCACTTCGAGGTGTGCTATCAGGCCTTATTTCTCTCCCAAGGACTTCCTTCGTCAATCAATTCAACTCTCCAAGAGCACCTTAAGCAATTCAGTGAATTGATTGCCCACAATCACTTCTTGACCGAGAGCATTGGCTCAACCCTCGAGAAGGTCAACAAGTTAGAAGCCAAAGCACTCGAGACCGCCTCTCGTCTATCTCTATATCAAGCTCGAAAAGATAAGCTTTCAGAGCTTGACAAGAAGATGCAGCGGTTACGAGAAGAAATGAAGAAGGTCAGGGAGGAGATAGCTGAAGTTTCTAGTGGTTTCTCAGAGCTGGAAGGTGAAGCACTAAGGGATGAGTCGACGCTCCCACAGCTTATCCCTTCCCTTCGAGAGGAACAGAGTAGAAGAGCAGCTCATACGTCACTTTTGGACGCTAACTCTAGTTCTCTTCGAGGACTACTAACTACCATTTGTAATGTAACTAATCCTTTTCTGTGACTTTACACAGTTTGTACTTTATTCTTTCACTGATTATTCGATTCTCTGGGGCAAGTACACCCGTAATTAAATCAAACACTGTTTTCTACTTTTATTTATTCAGAAAGGTCGCTGTGCCAACTCCTCACCTACCGTATCTTAAAGAGTCATAAATGACTACTCCGAAACATACTAATATAAATAGAGGTATCTGGAAAAAAGTAAACTCACAAATATCTTCTTCCTCTGCTTTTCTTCCTTCAGCCACCTCCAAACCACGTTTTCAGTTAGGGCTTCGGAGAAAACCCATCATGAAGCCTCCTCCACCGCTTTCGAAGAAAACTCCCAAACATAGGCACATCATTTCTCAAGAGATTTCCCTTAAACCCCAAAGCTCCTAGGTATAGCCACATCAATTCTCAAGATGTGTCTGTATCGGGATGCTGCTTCGAAGACCAAAGAATCTAACAATAATGGTTTTCGAAGCCTATCTACCTACCAATGGAGCTTTGAGCTCTATCTCCCTACCAATAGCTGGTATGGAGCTTGAACCAAGTCACAATGAAGCTTGGTTCAAGTTTTTGTATCTCAGTTGGTTTATCCCTAGAGACCCAGCTTTGTGATACTATTAGGCCTTAGATAGGTTTCTCAATGTAATCCTTTATGCAAATGTAATGAATCCTTAGATAGGTTTCTCAATGTAATCTCTTGTAACCTTCTGAGTTGATGTAATGAATAAAAATGCTTATTCGTATTTCTGTATTTAGTACTAGCTTTGACCAATGGACTGGTGATTTAGCCCTTCGTTACTGTTTTAACTCTGCTCTTGATGCTAAATACTAACGTGGACGTAATAAGCATACAGAAAACCAAAGAATACAGAAAACAAGAATTTTCCATACAACCATTTTTGTATTATTTTATTCTCACTGGGCTTCTCCTTCGAAGTCCTCTAATAAACAACAAACAACGTTGATAACGCTCTGAAACACGCTCGTACTTCGAAGACCAACCAAATGTGGTCTAAATTAATTCATCCAACTCATTTATTTCTAGTGGCTTCCCAGCCGTCTCCGTGTGAGTTGCAATCCATTAATTATCAGAACGCATGACATCCAAACGCTCTCAGACCCTTCGTCTTCTGAGCCTTACGTATTTCCACTCATCAATGTTCGTAATCATTGAAGTGGATTCTTTGCACTTGTTTGAGTATAAATATATCCATATGTTAATAGGACGGTGTATTCTTTCTCTCACTCTCTCTCACTCCCCATATCCAACCATGGATACTGATCAACCCACTCTTTCTGTCGACCTTGCGAATGAGATGGCTAAGCTAGCCAATATGATTACAGAGCTCAAGAGGGAGATCCAAACAGAGCTCCAAGCCCTTCGAAGCGAGGTCGAACAGCTTCGAAGCCAATTGGTGTGCGTGGAGACAGTTTCACGTCTCTGCTTGGCTAGGACCTGGGATGATCTCTCAACCGTCCTCTCGGCTCACGAAGCAAAAAGTCCCCTGGAGGGAGGATCTTCTTAAAGACTCTCATTTGGGACTGTGAGGATCAACTATGATCTTCACTTTTGTTTTTTGAGCCGGAGTGTTTATTTTTTTGTTCAGATCCACTTGGGTCTGTTTCAAACCCATTTGGGTTTTCTTTTGTTTTCATTTTTTATTTTATAAATATAATGGGAAATTTGGTTGGCAATTCTTGACTCTTTCATGGCTTCGAATGCTAATATAATAACTTGGCTGAAATATGATCATATAAGAACTTCAAAGAAAAAACTCCTGAATGTCAAAACCAATTGAAATCATACCGTTATACAACCAATGCTTCGAATTCAGGATTCGCTTTGATTTTAGCCTAAAATAACCAACTCCCATCGAATCCTTAAAACTATCCTTCGAAAGCTACCTTTTACTACCTTTTATGAAAGGATTCCCATATAGACGGAATATAAGCCTTGAGATGCCTTCCATTCATCTTCCTTCGATGAACATAACCATTCAGATTTCTCAAATGATAGGCTCTTCCTCTCAACACTCTATGGATTTGAAAAGGCCCCTCCCATGTTGGCGCCCATTTTCCTAATCCGTCTCTCTTTATCCTCCTATCCCTGATAGGAAGAATAACCTTCCACACAAGATCTCCTTCATCGAAGCTTCGAAGGGCGACTCTCTTATTATAACTCCTTGCTACTCTTGCCTTTTGCAGCATGATTTGATTTAAAGCTTTTATCCTGGTTTCATCAATATCTTCTAATTCCATGTGCATGGCTTGATGATAAGACCCTGTATCCAAATTATTTTGATACGCTACTCTTTGAGATCTTACAGTAATCTCCATAGGCAACACAGCATCATGTCCATAAGTTAATGCAAATGGAGTAGTGACCGTGCTAGTCCTCTTTGTATTTCTATATGCCCATAAAGTGTCAAGTAACAGCTCATGCCAAACCTCTGGGTTCTGATCCACCATTCTTTGGATCCCCTTTTTGATGATCTTATTGGTTGATTCTGCTTGACCATTTGACTGAGCATAATAAGTGCTGGTATATATTAATGAAATTCCATGGTTATTAGCAAAACTCTTCACCAGCTTCCCTTCGAATATGGAACAATTATCCACTGTTATCGTTTGAGGGTTTCCAAACCTGTATATGATTCCTTTTATGAAATCAATGACATGGGTTTTTTTACCTCCTGATAAACTTGTGCTTCAACCCATTTTGTGAAATAATCAATAGCTACTAGGATAAACTTATGCTTCTCCAATGAAAGAGGATAAATCATCCCAATCATGTCCATGGCCCATCCCCTGAAAGGCCATGGTTTAATCACATAATGCAAATCTGTCACTGGCAAATGCTTGAGTGGACCTGTTTTTTGACAGGCTTGACACCCTTTTGCATAATCTATACAATTTTTGAGGATAGTAAGCCAATAATAACCATACCTCCTTATCAACCATCTCATTTTTATGCCAGCTTGATGTGCTCGACAAATTCCTTCATGCACTTCAGCCATTACCTTAAAGGCACTTACCTTGTTTAGGCATTTCAAAAGAAGGCCATCCATCCCTCTCTTGAACAGCTCGTTATTGTACATTATATAGTTTATTGCTTTCAATCTAGTTGCCTTGTCTGCAACACTGTCTGGTTTGGTTAAATATTCAATTAATGCTTGCCTCCAATCAACATTTTGACTAGTAGGAACATTAATTTCCAATACTTCGAAACCAGTTATTCTATTTTGCAACATGGGTAGAGATTTTCTCAAAATTAATTGGCAAAATTCCTTTTCATTTTCTGACAAAACTCTGAAACCAGATGCCTTTTGAGCTATTTTATCAGCTTCTTCATTAAAGAATCTAGGTATATAAGTTAAAGTAAGCATATAGAATTGATCCATCAACTTCTTAGCATGTTGATAATGAATTATCAACGTTGAACTAGTGCATTTAAACTGTCCATTTAGCTGATTTATCACCAACTGAGAATCTTCAAAGATTTCAGCAACACTCACTTTTAAGTTAAGTAAAATTTCTAATCATATGATCAATACTTCATATTCTGCCTGATTATTGGAACATTACCCCTCATTCAGTCGAAAACCATATTTGGTTTTCAACCTTTGGGGAGACTCCATAACTATGCCTACTCCAGCCATTTGAGCAGTTCTTGACCCATCGAACCATAATTTCCATGGCTTAATCTCGACCACTGTGACTTCCAATGCTCTTGGTGTCTCAAGCTCATTCGGATGATCAGCCAAAAAATTGGCCAATGCCTGGCCTTTTACTGATTTTCGTGGTACATATTCAAGACAAAACTCAATCAAAGACACTATCAATTTTCCAATCTTCCCACTAAGTACTGGCTTCGAAAGCATGTGCTTAATTACATCAGTTTGAGAAATAACATAAGTTACTCTAGGCAACATATAATGCCTGAGTTTCTTGGAAGCTCTACTGCAGCATACTTGCATTCACAGGAGTTTAAGAACCTACTAAGATAATAAACTGCTCTTTCCTTGCCATCTTCATTGTCTTGAGCCAACAATACTCCTATTGAGTCATGTGTTGCAGCTAAGTACAACTTTACTGGCTTTCCTTTGATAGGAGGTGCCAAAACAGGAGGGTTGGCTAGATAGTCCTTGATGGCTTCGAAGGCCTCATCATGCTCTCTGGACCACTTGAATTCTTCCCCTTCCTTCAGTTTCAACAAAGAAGAGAAGATTTTAGTTTTCCCTGCAGTATTAGATATAAACCTTCGAAGGAAATTTAATTGACCAAGAAACCTTTGCAACTCCTTCTTTGTAGAAGGTGGTTTGGCTTCAATAATAGCCTTCGCTTTGTTCTTGTCAACTTGTATTCCTTTGTTGTGGACTAAATACCCTAGAAATTTTCCAGCTGACACTCCAAAAGCACACTTTTCTGGATTCAATTTCAACTGATAACGCTTCATTTGTTGAAATGCCTTCTCCAAGTGTTGTAAATGATCCTCATCAGAATTTGACTTCACAATGATATCGTCTATGTAACACTCAAGAAAACTTCCAACCAAATTATGAAAAATGGCATTCATAGCCCTCTGGTAAGTGGCTCTAGCATTTTTTAATCCAAATGGCATTTTGACCCATTCAAAAATACCAATATTACCAGGGCAAGCAAATGCTGTTCTATGCACATCTTCCTTTGCAATACAAATTTGATTATACCCTGAATGCCCATCCAAAATGGACAATATCTTGTGTCCAGCTGAACTGTCCATAAGTGTATCCACATTAGGCATTGGGTATTCATCTTTAGGAGTTGCAGTATTTAGGTTTCGAAAGTCAACACAGATCCGGATAGTCCCATTCTTTTTAGGGACTGGGACCACATTAGATAGCCATTCTACATACCTGGCTGTTCTAATGAAACCTGCGTCCAGAAGCCTCTGCATCTCCTTTTTGACACCTGCAATAGTCTCTGAACTCATCTTCCTGGTTGGTTGTTTTACAGGTTTGAACTGTGGCCTGATAGGTAACCTATGCTCCACCAATTCCCTGTCCAATCCAGGTAGTTCCTTGTAACTCCATGCAAAGCAATCTTTGTTTGCTTTTAATAGTGCTATTAACCCAGCTTTCACCTCTGGTTCCAGCTGTTTATTAATGAACACTGGATTGGGGTTTTGTTCATCCTCCAATTTACTTCCTCCAGAAGGTCTTGAGCTTCAACCTGTTCTGGAGAAGTAATCTGGATTTCCTCCTCATGAGACTTATCATCCTGCATAACATCTTCCCATATGTTATCTTCCTGAATCTTCTGCTCGATCCCCAAAACAACATACCTCACCAAAGCCAAAGAGTTGGCCTCTTCTTCTGCCTCTTCCTTGGACTTACATCCAAGCAGCGTCATCTTTTGGGGTGTCTGATTCATAATCAACAGCTTGCTTCAGCTTCGATTTCAGCTCTACCAATTCTCCCAATTTCATCTTGTTGGTTGGGTGAGTGGCTGCTTGTAGTAATTCACTCAAATGAACTACATCTGATTTGTACATTTCTGCTTCAGCAAAATTTGCTGTGGCACTAAATGGATGTGGATAAGCTTTGACTCCTTCAACACCCACTTCTTTGCCTTTGTCATACTTAACAATCATTAACTTCTGATGCATAGAGGAAGGGATACATCCATTAACATGAATCCAATCTCTTCCCAATAAAGCATTATATTTAGCATATGTGTCAACTACAAAGAAAGCAGTATCAGTCTCTATGCCTCCTACTGCCAATCTAATGGAGATGATTCCCCTGACATGTTGACTTTCCCCAGTAAATCCTGCAATGGATGTGCTAGTTGGAATCAATTTTGCTTTTCCTTTTCCTAGCTTTTTCAAGGTTTGGAAAGGCAAAATATTCACTGCAGCTCCATTATCCACTAGGATTCTGTTAAGTGGGACTTCATCGAAATATGTAGTAATATATAATGGACGCAAATGTTGTCTCATTGCGTTAGTAGGTAATTTGAATGGATATGAAATTTTCACATAATTTAAATCGATTACCAAGGGGTATTCGACGTCGGACATAGAATCCGGCACAAAACAAGCACTTTCTTTTGAGCTTACCTCCAAACTCTCTTGACTCTGCTCAATTTCACATACCAGGTTCTCGTCCATCTCAATCTGAGCCACTTCTTCCAGGTCACAATTGTTACATATGATGTTCAATTCTTCATCACTCAGTGTTTCTTCAAAGTCATCTGGCTTGCTCAAGTTCGACCAAGCATCGCCTCGGCCTTTCGATATCTGGCCATTCTTGAAGAAATCCATAGAGCATGGATACATCATATTCACCTGCACTTCTGGCTGCTCCCCAAATTGGATTGTTGCCATTTCCTTGGTTGGTTTAAGTGTCTCAGTTTCTTTAACTTCATTGCTTTCAACCTCTTGTGCTGATAGTTTCATGGGTGAAGAACTTCCTTCGATCCTTTCTTGCTCTACCAACATGGCTTCGAGTAACCCAGACTGGTAACTAGCCAATGAATTGGGAGAAGGTGGATCAAGATCTTCTTCGAGCATGGCAGATGCTACTTTCCTCAAAGTCTCCCTCTCATGATACTGGGGTCGAAACTCTTCTGGGTCCCTTTTAACTCTGTCAAACCCTGGATTAGGCCTCGCTCCCCTGCCTGATTCTTCCCCCGTTGAGGATTCTCCTGATTGGAAAAGCGTGTATTTTCTCTGGAGCTTCCTCTTTTGAGTTCTTGAGAGCAATGGAACCATCTGTGGTATCTGGGACTTGGGATCCCTAATTAACACCCAATTTCCAGAGTTCGAAGCTGGCGGCTTGAAAGTTCTGTTCTCATTCCTGTTGGAGCCTTTGTATCCTTGGAACAGGTCAGGCTTGACTTGCTTGAGAAACCAATCAGGAACCCCTTTCACCAAAGTGAATTCCTCTTGTTTGGCTTCTCCTAGTGCCTCAGTTGTCTGGCCAATGTTGGCTTTCTTCGAAGGCGGCAACTCTCTTCTGTGGATAGCTGGGATAGGGCTAGTGGGCACATCTCTCTTTGGTGCCAACCGGGGCTTACTGTCACTTAGCTTTGCTTGCACTAGAGCTATTCTCTTCATTTCCATCTCCTTAGGGAAAAAACTCACGCCCTTTATATCCAAGTCCTTAAAAACTAGATAGTTGGCCCTGCATCCTACACATAGGCACTCCAAAAATGAGGCTTCTAACATGGGCAGATGATTATTTCCTGAGAACTTCTGTGAAGAGAAACCATCATTGGCACGCCTATAGGGGGTTGGCCTCATTCCCATGCCTCGAGGATGGCCAGTGTATGGCTTGCTCCTTCCATACTGAACAGTATTCATGTTCACAGGTGCCTTTTTATCCTGCCAATATTTCTTGACAGTTCGAGCCAGTGAGGATGGCACATTGGTGTTGACTTCTTCTACCTTTGGAAAAGGCACTGTATCAATTCCCATAGCCTTTTCTGGAAATTTGATTCTTCCCTTCTTGATTTGTTCTTGAATCCTGTCACGAAAAACATTACAAGACTTAGTTGAATGGGACCAAGAGTCATGTCATTTGCAGTAAATCTTCCCATTCTTTTCTTCTGCTGTGGGGAGTTTCACATTCGAAGGCAGCTTGATGATTTTCTTTCTTAACAAGAAATCAAAAATCTCATCAGCTTTTGATATATCAAAAGAGTATACTTTAGTAATATCCTTTTATTTGAACTTCTGTCCTAGAGATACATTCTTTTGAATCAAAGGCTCGCATACACAAGGGTCATGCTCTATAATTTTTGCAGCATCTATCTCGTAATTGGGGTCCCTATAATATGTAGGGTAGGAGGAATTATGTCTGTCCATATCCTCTTCTAGCAGTGATTCGTATCTAGCCACTTTATAGGTCAGATCTGCAAAGTCTCTAAACTCTGTAGAATCAAACCTCTTTCGAAGTTTTCTGTCTAAACCATCTTGCGCTAATCTTACGAATTCTGCCTCTGGCAGACGAAGTTTGCATTTGGTCTTTGCTCTTTTGAACCTAGATATGAAATCTGCTACTTTCTCATCTGGTTTCTACTTTAGCTTTGCTAAGTCTGCCATAGAGACTTCAGGCTCAGCATTAAAGAACTGTGCATGGAATGCCTCTTCCATCTGAAACCAATCAGTTATTGACTCTGGTGGTAAGTTAGTATACCATGCAAAAGCTGGCCCAGATAAAGAATTTGGGAATAGCTTCAACTTCATGAAGCCATTTTGAGCCAAATTCTTACATTGGGCAGAAAACCTTGCTATATGCTTTATAGAGGACTGTCTCCCATCCCCATAGAACAAAGTAAAATCTGGGATTTTAAACTCTCTAGGGATTTGGAAAGTTATGTCTACCCATTCTGGATATGGTTTTCTATAAATTTGAGGTTGTACCCGCCGAGTTTGAGGTCTACAAACCTCTTGTATAAGACCCATGACTTGGTCTCTTAATATTGGGTTCCCTATGAGGAAGTTTTGGTCTCGGTTTTCCACGAGAGGATTTGGCCCTGCAAAACCTTCTTCATAAACTCCCCTTGTCATATTTAAATCCCCTTGTTTCTCTCTAGGAATCCTCTCATACGGTGGATGTTGCATTTTATCAAATGCTTCATTAGCTCGAACAGACCTATGGCTTCCATAAGCTGTCGTGAGAGGATTCTTGGTGGTTGGGACATTTTGCTGAGGGTGTTGTGGGTTTTCACCCCTTCTCTCAGGCTTATGAACCAATTCTGGTTCTGAATCATCCTCCCATTCCCCAAGTGAGGGTTCGAAGAGAGGATTCATGCTCTGTCTTTCTCTAGTGTTTCGTTGAACCCCATTGGTAACACCATGAGATTGCCTTGGAATTTCTAGGACAGGTTTTGTAGGTTTCACAGGCTCATACCAAGATTGTGGTATTTCATCTGGATACATCTTTTCCTTACCTGTTCTAGATTTCATCCTACTTCTACTAACCTCATCTCCAAGCCTTCCTTCGAAGGGACTTTGGTGAGTGCTCGAGTTGGCATGATTGTTTAGCCCATTATCCCCTGGACTATTTCCTACTGCCTCTAAGTTGGGCAACCTGCTTTCTCTAGTATTTCTCATGCTTTTGATCATGGCTCTTTGGGTTTGAGCCATCTCTCGAAAAGCTATCATCATTTCTCTAAACACTTCCTCTCTATCGTGGTCTTTGCCACTGGCTTGTCCTATTTGGAAGTTTGGAGGTACTTCCTCAGGAGGTGCTTCGTAAGAGGGCTCTTCATAAAGAGGCTCTTCGAGTTCTAAAGCCAATTGAGGAAAAACAGGATTTGTAGACGTTCCTAGTTCTGCTGCCTGTTCTGGCACAGCTTGTTCTTCTGGCGCTAGATCACCAATGGGTGTTCCTATTTGCTTTCGAAGCCTTGGCATTTTGACACCTTTGTGTCCCACCGGGCGTGCCAAAAATTGTTTTGGGCTGAATTAGCTCAATCAAATGGAAAATGATTGTGTGCGGGCGTGCCAGAAAAGAAATAACTTCAAAGAAGAAATTACTCTTTTCAAATTGATTTGAAATAACTAATCTCAATCAGGCAATTGTGTTATCCGTTCGATTACCTCAACTAAGAGGATTTTTCCGTAAGGTATCAACCAAATAAAAGATTGACGCGCTTCGAATCAAAAAAGATGATTGAACACAAACAAACCTGAATTTAATTAAAGGTAAATTTGTATGCAAACATTCTTAAGACTCTTCTAAGAATAATACAGAAATATAAGCACACTGAATTTAATCAAAATTGGACTTACAAACGACTATTATTTGGTAAGAAAAAACTTACAAGAAAATAAGAGAACTTGAATTTAATCAAAAAGCAATCTTACATGCAAATAAGCCTTCAACTTACAAAAAGATCCTACTTTAAACTAAAAACTAATCTAAGATAGATCTCTGAGCAATCATTTTGTATGAGTTGTCAGATGATATAAATTTTTTGTGGGGGCTTCTCTCTTCGCTTTACTTCTCTATTTATAGACACTAGGTCTACCTTCGATCTCCACGTCTTCGATTGATGCCCACGTTGGCCGCATAAAATGGTTGAGGGGGCTTTCGAACGGTTATCTTGATATTTCCAGAATTCTTTCCTCCTTTGCACGCTTCGATCATGGTGTTCATGGCCACTTCTTGGATCGTGGTTCCTATTTTCAAGCAACGTGAATTAATGCAACACGTCTGGCTTCCCAAATGATTCCCTGCAATTGCATCTAATTTCAGTTATAAAACAAGGCAGTGAGGATACCGTTCGATGATTGTAATGTTTAAATCAACGGTTAAATCCAATAACTTTCCAATCCATCGTTTAATCGTTACCCAAACGACACCGGTTCATCCTAAAACGACACCGTTTGTCATAAAAACAGTGTCCTCTTTAATTCCCGTAATCCTCTATAACTGGTACTCGACTGGGACAGGTTCCGTGTGGTCACCGTACCGTTCGGTGCTACGTGGAATTTTTTCATTGGGTGACACTTTTTAGGATGTAAACACCCCCCTCTTCCTCTGTCCATCTCCCCTTTCCTTTATTCCATTTTCGTTTTCCTTAACTGCGTTCCTTTTCCTCTCCTTTTTTTCTTCTTCAAAACGATCGACATAAGCATCAAGTTGGTTGGCGGCGACGACAATGGTGGACAGTGCTAGCGTTAAGAATCTCAACGGCTGTTATCCCAAAGTCATTTTTAGGGGTCAAAAAGCATGCTTCACAACGGCATCTGTTGGGGTTTCAGTCACCCCGACGAGATCAGAGGTCTGGTATGGTTCTTCTCCCTTATCTTCTCCTTCTCCCCTTCTTTGTTTTTGACCCCCTTTCCTGTGATGCTTGGGTTTCTTCCTTATCGACCTATTTCACTACTTTGTTCTCGATCATGGCCTTGCTCTCCTTTTTGGTGTGCTTATCCGGTTAGTTTTCTGTTAGGTAAACTAACTTGGTCTAACAGCAAGGGGTTGCTGCAGGTTATGGGTGGTTTTGGCTGGCCTGGCTCCTGTCGAGTTCCGCTGTTGGGTGGCTCGATATTTGCTTAACTGTAGGGTTGAGTTCATGGCAAATCGATGTTGTTAAGGTTTGTGCTACTCCGTCGTTGGTGTAGCCAATGGTGATGTGGTTGTGATGGTGGCGACTACACAGTGGTGGTGGTTGTGATATGTCTGATTTGAGGTTGTTGGTGATCTATGATTGAGATTGAAGCTACTCAAAAGTCAAAAGTTAGGTTTTGGGTATGTTTTGGGCGGGGCTTTTATTGTGTTGATTTGGACATTTTAGGCCTTATTATCAATCATGCTACTTGCACATGCACTTTTACACATATCTTGCACATATACCTTTTTGGGGCCCACTTCGGGTCCCACCAATATGATCTGAACCATTCATTATTTTGAAAATAATTTTTAAAGAGTTCTTGTAAAAAATTAACTTGATAGGATATCGGTAAGGGTTTTTTCAGAAATCATAGGGTGAAACAGTCTAATTCGCATTGTGATTTCTAAAAAAGCTCTTACCGATATCCTATTGAGTTGGACTTTGACAAAAACTCTTAAAACATTATTTTAAAAATAATAAGCGGTTTGGATCATATTAGTGGGACCCGAGGTGGATCCCATAAAAGTGTATGTGCAAGATATGTACAAAAATGTATGTGTCCTTAGCATTTTTGTTTTGTTTGTGTGTTATGTATTTTATTATCTGGGTTTATAGGCCTACATGTGTTTTGGGCTTTTGTCCCTACCATATGATCCACGACCATATACATATACAGTTTGAAGATATAACTCTCATATGTAGAGAATTAAAACCTAAAACCTATTACAATAACAACCACAAAAAACAAAGAAGAGAAATATATCAGAAAATCTATTACAACAACAGCTTCAACCACAAAAACAAGATCGAGATCAATCGATACTAAAATCGGAACCGTGAATCACTAATCAACAACAAAAATAATCACAAAAATGGAACAAGATCAAATAAATTGAAACGTACGCATCTTGGATGAACACGAAAATCAGTCGATCGCATAGATCGCAAACAGAAACAGACACAGACGTAGGAGTCGATTAGCAGAGAGCATGAATAGAAACAGAAACGGAAAACGAAAAACGAAGACCAGCGATGGAGGGCGAGAATTCGGTTATGGTGGTAGCAGTCATGGACGACGATGAGTTTGTGGACACAAATCAACGGTGGCCATGGATGGTGATGAGTTTGTGTGGAGAGAGAGAGAGAGTGTCCAAATTTAGAAATACTATTTCGAGGGTTCTTCTCTTTATGAGTGGTTATAGAGGATGAGTATTTTTGTCGCAAGAATTATTTTATTAGATTAGTGGACTAAAAGGGTTATGAACCTAAGAAATAGACTAGTGGGGTTAGAAACATAAAACAATGGACCTCTCAAAAATTCTCCGTTGAAAAAAATTGTTTGTCAAAAAAAGAACAGTTCTTTGTATAAAAACTTTTTTTTTCAAAAAATATTAAAAAACAAATTTTGAGGGAAAAAAGTTTTAAAAAAAATTAGTTTTTTAGTAAAATATATATGTTTAAAAATATTGTTGAAAAAAAAATATTTATTTAAAATTGGTTATCAAGAGTCCCATCAAAAATCAACTCATTCCAATATCGGTAAGGGCTTAATTAGTTCATTCACGTTTATCCTATAAAATTTGACAAGAACCAATTGAATGAACTGATCAAGTACTTACCGATATCCATATGAGTTGATTTCCTTATAAGAACCCTTAAAATTTTTTTTTAAACAAATTGAACGGTTTCGATCATTTGCGCAGCAAGACTCCAAAATGGATTCCCCATAAAACTTGTGTCAACTTTTGTGTGAGGGCGACCACGAACAAGTTAAGTGCGGATGTCCAGCCACAGCCGTTGGATCTCGTCCAACGGCTCTGATTTTAAAAGCCAATTCGCGGGTAGAAAAGACCCAAGTCGGGTCA